>JAQFYE010001018.1:0-26547 GCA_034694305.1 Protaphorura glebata | reverse complement strand
TAAGTTATTCAAAATTAATTTTTGAATATTAAACTTTTTATTCAGTCACTGTCTTCTATACAAAGATTGCGTAATGGACGACAGAATACAAATGCTTATCGTTTTAACAATAGTTCATGCTGATAGTTAGAATTCTGCTGTTAGTAGCGGAAAATAGCAATAATTTTTACGATTTCTCTCTAATAAGGCTTACTGGACAGTGCAAGTAAAACGATAAAGGCTTTTAAACTTTTTACTAACCTGTACATTTGAGTTTCCGGAGTAGAATAACTCCCACACCCATAGACCGAGCACTTCTTGACCATTTTTGACAGGACTTTTTGAAAATGTCAAATTAACTCACTGCTGAACTAGTTTTGATCTAATTTGTTCCTTGGAAATGTTAGATCCACTTCTGCGGATCAAACTTAACTGGTTAAAATGTGAAGTACATATAAATATCAAATATTGCGGGCAAAGTCGAATCAGTCAAGTGTAGTGGATTTGCTTTTCTGTGGTCAACTCAATGACTTTATCATCCTGGAACATAAAATGTCTTTCGTTGCCAGGGGTGAGTGACCCTGAAGACCAAACTGTTTCCCCCACCTTGATTCCCAAAATGTGTGCCCAAAAGAAGCATTAGCATAACCCATCTAGTTATATACTATAATAATATACCAAATCTCTGAACATCACTTTACCTAGATTATTTAGTGTCCCTACCTAAATCTCTGCTGACCTCGGGTCGGTAAGTATTTTCCTACCAGTTTCCCTACTCTAGGGTATGCAGAGTGCACTCGCTCTCTACGAAAAATACGCTGCGCTGAATTGTTGTGTTTACTCAATTATTTTCAAAATACAGAATCGTTTGCGGCAACATTTGCAAAATTGAAATCAACTGACTGGGGATTCCCAAAATATGTTCCTTTGAAGAAGTCGTGGGAGAACAGAAACACTCATCTGGTGAACAATACTTTGAGAGTCAAAGCTGAACTGGAAGTATACGGCTCTCCCATAATGGAAATTACGGACTTTGGAACTTTTGAGTGTGGGTCAACCTCAGGATCAAAAAAACTTGCTGATGATATGAAATTACTGTTAAAGGCCGGGGAAGATGCGGATATTACGATTAGCTGTGGTGGTAAAGATTTTCCAGTACACAGCAATATCCTCAAAGGTTAGTTGTGTTTCAAAACGACGACCCATACACATCAACATTGCTTTTACTAGCTTTCCCTAATTGTTATGTTGGCATAGTAAATCCCCGAACAAAACCCCGGGTTAGTATTTTTTTAGGCTGCCTCGAGACCGGGTTTATATTCGAGACCCGGGGCAAGGTGATACATAGGCTCTTATGGAAGAATGCATTAATTGACCCGGTTAGTATTCGAGACCGGGTTACTATTCGGGACCGGTTTATAATCGGGGATTTACGGTATTTTAATTCGGTTACAATCGATAAGAAGTTGTGACCCACCCTGTAGATACTTTAAGGAATGAAGCAGCAGTTTTTCGGTGGAAACACGCTGGGGTAAGTTCCCCGCAAATACCATCGACCACACGCTGTTGGATATGGCTGCATTTTTGTATGTTGTAACCCTAAATCTTCTGAACAACTTTGGTTAAGATTCTACCCCGAAAAACCTACATTATATACGACGAACTTACCCCGACACACAATTTACTTCATTGATTGGGATCCCATGCGTGGGGTCTGAAAACATTTAATATAATGTGGTAATGTTTTTGGCAACTAATGAATTAACTCAGTATTTCTGTATTCGAGCGCATGCTGGAATCTAGTATGAAGGAATCTGAGGACAAAATCATCAAAATAGAAGACGTCGATCCAATTATTTTGGAAACCTTCCTGGAATACATCTACACCGCTCAAGTGGAACTTAATCTGGAGAGCATGGAAAAAGCGTTCGGTCTTGTGCGGGTGGCAGACAAGTACGGAATTGAAGACAATTCGTTTCAGATTCATAATTGAGAACATGTCATTAAAAAATGCAGCAGAAATTGCAGTACTTACCTACCAGCTCAATGCAGGGGAGAGGCTTCGATCCAGTATTGTCGCCTTCTGTCACACGTAAGGAAATTGTAAAATGGCACGCAATATCTTGTCAGCAAATGATTATTTCTAATATATGACTCATAGGAATTGGTCTGAATTGGCTAAAATGTCCATCTTCCAGGAATGTGTGTCGGAAAATCCTCTTGCCTTTTTCAAGGTCAAGCCGAGCAGCACAAATTAAACTTCTGATTTCCTTCCTTCGAATACCACGGTTTGCAATCTGGCAGCTCAGTTCCGTAGCAACGCTTGCGAGAAATGTGCAACATCTCAGTTTATTTTACTCATATTGTAATGCTTAAAGTTCTAGTTATTCATTTTCACCAATCTGTATGTAATTTTGCATTTCTTGTCACTAACTCTCATAGTAATGTGCTTCACCGTAACGCAAAAATTAATAGACACGTTCAAACTAATTTATTCATTTATTCGAATCAGTGCAATCGACATTCTAGATAAGCAACTATTAACTGCAAAAACATAATTCCGCAAAATGGGGCCCGGTTCTTACTACTAACTGTACTAGGACGCCATATATTTGTTCTTTAAGAATATTCTTCCCTTATCTTGTTGAACTCAAGACATATCTGGCAGATATATGGGCAAACTTACTTTACTCGTGTTTCGTCGGAATTTATATCACTCACTGAACTCGCTGATAATACAATATGTGTGGACGTATGTAATTGATATCCGTTATGAAGTTAATACCTACGGAATGGATGACGGAGGGCATTATTACCTTGTCACGAATACTGCTATTACTTGAGTCCGAGTTATTAACAATTATGAAGACAGCATTTAAAATGTTTGCTAAGATCCCAATTTATTCTACGAGTTCCAGAATGCCCTAGATGACAAGGCCAACCATTTACTAATCAGTTGATAATGAGTACAATGAATATTGAATATCATCATAGTGATCATAGTGGCTCTATAATTATTCGATTGATTGACCGACCCTGATTCTCTGAAAATTATGCTTCTTCTATATGTATAATTCAAATGACAAATAGTTTTTCTATTAATGATGAGAAAATAAATGACTCGTTAATATAGTAATAAGCAAGGATTTGGAATTAATTACCAGAATCTTTATTACTAGAATCTCGTATGTGTTACTACTATGTAGTTGCTCTATTGTAAATTACATAACTAATGTGTATAGTATAAATAAATACAGAATGTTAGCTGGTAGCGTTATGCATAATCTTTGGGACTCGTTACAAACTATTTATTTATGACCCCTAAAAATTAGCCTTGAATGAAGAGAGAATGGTCAAAATAAATTAGATATGCAAACCTATAGGGACGATTAGAAATGGTTATGGTATGAACCTTACTCTCTTGGGGACGTTCGGAAATGAATTACTATACGGTAGTCTGAATACAGTGTCAATGTGAACCTCAATAACATAAATTCATCCTACGTGTCATTACAAAGTGACATGAGTCATAGTACGACATACGTATATTATTATTGTATTGATTAAATGTAGTAGCTACTAGTTACAATTTACAAAAAAGTAATTAGATTTAGATCCCGGTTGAGTCCGATTAATTCACGGATTTACAAAAATCAGATCAGAAACTCGACGTGCATTGCACGTCATATTCGTGAGTTACGTTTAGAAGTACATTATACAGTGAATACATTATGTCCAAACTTGTGGGTTTACAATCCAGTAATGGAAAAGAAATTGAAGTGACTACGTGCAGAACTCGTGTAAGATTTGAATTCATTTTTTATTTCTTAAATCTATTACGATGAATTAGGGATACCTGACCTCAAATATAGACAGGTAAAATTACCAATCATAGGAATAAATGGAAGCTGAGCCCGAATAAGTTCTGGTTTACTACATCCCATTCAAACTTGTATGTATCTGACCTATTGACACTTTTTAAATTGCAAAGTTTGTAGATACTGTATTATTATTATCATTATTATTAAACATCTCCTTTATTCAGCATTTCGTTCAAGGTAGATATCGTAATTTTAGTCGTATATTTTATACGACTAAAGTTACGATATCTACAGATTTTGAATGAGAAATAAGTCAGTTTTCTTATGATTCTTGTTATCAAAACTGGTGTCTTATTTACAACTGTTTATTATGAAAAGACTGACCAAATAAAATAGCCTTCATCTATCTATCTATCGTTCTACCCTACCATACATTGCATATAAGTAATTACACCATTATAATGAAGAGTAATTATTAATAACGTAATAGGAACGAAATCGCGATACATATTAATTCTGTTCGGCAGTTGTCCAACAAATCACAGTTTTCGATATATAAATTAACTACCCTTTATTTACCGAGAATCCGAATATAAACCCGTAAACGTAAATTTCTTTCGAACAGGCGGAGTCCAGTCGAGCTGTACTGAAGTGGGATATACAGGATTTCGACATTCATGTCCTAAACGAAACTGAGATGGAAATTCCACAAGCCGATAAGGACGCGTTCTTCTTAGCATTCAAACCCTTAAGATCGCCGGTATTTAAAACAACCTTGGGACAGACAGAAACGAGAAAGTCAGAACAAGAATGGTAGGTAACTCGTTGTAACGTTAGAAGTGTTAATACGCCAGCGATTCGGTCTCAGTCAATTATTATGCCCAGCCAATCAATCAACAAAGCCTCTGTGCGTACAGTTCGCATCTCCCTGAGATATGTCGGTCATTTGTAATGTACAGAAATATTTATGGAATTCGGATACACCGATTAACATTAAGCCCGCAATAACGTTCCACAAGGAAGTATCTAAGTACCCTCCTCGCGTATTCCAAAATTATTAATTCAGTATATATATTCTTGAAACATTCGAACATTTCCTATAATGCCAGATATTTTATGTAAAGATGAAAACATGCCCATACTGGATACTGACTAATATTAATATTATCTAGGTTCGTTGAAATGAATGTCAAAATTCCGAAATCCGAAACGGATACACCAAATGTGGAGAGATATGTCTCATTTTTTCTGAACTACCAGCCATCGGACAGTTGTATGGTCGAACCATTGCGTCTTGTCGCCTCATTCTGTGTTATCGGCGAAAATACTACGGAGTTTCTTTCTCGTAAGTTAAAACTTACGTGTTTCTTTTGTTCTTTGTTAATTATGTTTTCTCTCCTGAAATACTTAACGAAATCTACAACCGTCGAACCATATCTCAAGAAGAGTTGAAGGTGAGGAATCTCGCTACACAGTATGTCCACAAACAAAGAAATTCCACTTGCTACGTGGGTCAGTTTGTGATATTCTGTGGCCGAAATGACCTCTAACAGCTTTTGTTTTGTCGAAACTCGGCCGTTTCTTTCGATTTGACCCAGGAGGTCAGTAAATATTAAGGTAGGATAAGCCGGATAATCCAGGTCAAGTGATGTGTAAGTCGAAAGGGTGAGGTCAAGGAGAATCGGTGTGCTATGTTTCACCTCGCTGTACTCGCCCATGTCAAGGGTCAGCAAAAGTTAGTCAACTCGCCTGATTTAAGTTTGCTGATCCCTGGACGGCGCTTGTGTGACTACAGGACGCTGAGACTTGCTACACTGAGTCTTTGACCTCACACTTTTGGGTTACCCATCACTTGACCTGGACTATCTTGTGTCCCCACCTCGATCTCTGCTGGGGTGCTTTGTCTGCAAGAGATTTTCCCCGCTCTAATACGGAAAGCATTCGCTCTTGAAAAGAAAATACTTCGTTGCTTTTGACAATGCAACATATTATCATGTGTACCTTTTTGTCATTAAAATACAGATACGTTTGGAGCAACATATGCAAAATTGAAATCTGGTGACTGGGGATTCCCAAAATTTGTTCCTTTGAAATTTTTGTGGGAGAACAGAAAGACTCATCTCGTGAACAATACTTTGCGCGTCAAGGTTGAAGTGACAGTATTCGGCTCTGCTCTAGCGGAAATTACGGACTACGGATCATTTGAGTGTCCGCTATCCTCGGGTTCAAAACAACTTGCTGATGATATGAAACAACTGTTTAAGTCGGGGAAAGATGCTGACATTACGATTAGCTGTTGTGGGAAAGATTTTCCAGTGCACAGCGCCATCCTTAAAGGTTAGTTGGAACGATTCGACGCGATTTAGGTATGTGAATAAAATCGACACTGTTTTTACCTGCTTTCCATTCCCTAATATACTGTGTATTAGGTAAAGCAATGTTGGGATATTGTGAATTTAATTCGTTTAGGCATCGATAAAATGTTATGAACCACCTTTAATGCTCTAGCATGGGAAGCTGACGACATGTGTTCATGGTCGTCATATCCAAGTGGTTATATGCTATATACCATGAGCCAAATAAAAGGCAAACCACCAAAATTTCGAAATACGCCGTGATGATTCATCATGCATTACCGTGAATGTAAATCAATGTGTGTACTTCTTAATGAGTCAACTAAACATTTCTGTCGTAGGACGCAGTTCTGTATTCGATCGCATGCTGGAATCGGACATGAAGGAATCTAAGGACAAAATCATCAAAATAGAAGACGTCGATCCAATTATTTTCGAAACATTCCTGGAATACATCTACACAGCTCAAGTAGATCTTAATAAGGAGTGCATGGACAAAGCGTTCGGGCTTGTTCCGGTTGCAGACAAGTACGGAATCGAAGAATTGAAGGCCATTTGTTTCAGATTCATGATTGAGCACATGTCATTAAAAAACGCAGGAGATATTGCAGTACTTACCTACCAGCACAATGCAGGGGAGAGGATTCGATCCAATATTGTCAACTTCTGTCACACGTAAGGAAATTGTTAAGTTGTGGCGAATTATCTTAAGAAATTATTGTGTCTAAGATATTACTACACTATAGGAATTGGTCTGAATTGGCTAAACTGTCCGCCTTCGAGGAATGTGTTTCGGAGAGTCCTCTCGCTTTTTTCAAGGATAAGCAGAGCAGCACAAAGTAAAAGAGAGGTGAATCAAAAATAAACAATCACAGTTTGCAAACTGGAACTGGCAATTCAGCTATAGGTAGTAAAGCTCACGAGGAGGAACGTCTCATTTCACTGATTTCGTACCCCTAATTAAGTTAAGTTATAATTATTCATTTTCAATAATTTTTATGTAATTTTCTATTCTTGTCATCTGACTTTCAAATCACAGTAATGTACTCCGCATGTACTTTACAAAAATAAAAATGAAAGATGTCAAATCTACACAATTAACATTGTAAGATAAGAAAACTCTTAATTGCAGGGCACTATACTCACTGTTTTGACATCATACTGTTCATCATACGTTCGTCATACGTATCATCTCAGCTGCATTCACTGATAATTCAATGCGACGTAATCAATGTCCGCTTTGAAGTTTATGAGTCAGTTATGTCACTTCAAGTTTATTTGACCTTTCTGAAGTAAAATCATTCGAAATCTAAATCCCGTCTACACTTGTCAAATACTATTGGACGATACAATGAAGGGTGATGGCTGATGTGAAGATTTCCCGTTAATTGCCAGAAGTGAAGTAAAATTCTTTCAAAATTGAATCACCGCTGATGAACCGATGTGACATCTTTTATCGTTGCGACCATTAATGTCCTATGATAACAACAATGACAAATAAATCCAAAAGAAAAATTAGAAATAACCACTAACAGACGCATCCTGATCAAGGAAAAAAATTCAAAACGATATTTTAATACGTATAATTTTTATTACGTCGGTGTTTAAAAGGTTGTCAATAAAGTACATTTCAAATCATAACTATACACAATCAACACTAACTAGTCGCGGTTTGGTTTCCGCTTAAATAACATTTACATATACATATATTGTATATATGTAAATTACATTTACATATATTGTATGTAAATATGACCTCGACCTGACCTAATGAAGGTATCCTCCAGAAAAAAATGGTTGCCGATTTCTTAAAGGTCATTTAAGGGTTTGATTTTTTTGAATTTAAATCACATGATTACTCCACACATGAATAAAACAATTTTTTATCTTACTTAATTATCTCCAAGTGCAGATTAGACTTCTTTTTACATGTACATAAGCAAACATAATTAATTACTCTAATCAGTAATTAATTCTACACTTAACTGTACTGCAGATCAGAGTCACATTAAAATTAAAAACTCATTTACTTAATTTATTTACAGTAGACTTCAATTTAATTCCCAGCACGAACGAACACGCGCACGCGCAGAAAGAAAAACATTTAAAATTCAAGTCCAAATTTTATTTTGAACCGTCCATCTTAAAAACTAACAATTTTTTTTATATTTTTACACATAAATACATCTAGCTTAACAATGACGGGGTCAGGGCAGGGAGGATGTCGAAATTAAGCCCGAAGCTCTTTTGCATTGAAGTGGCCATTTTCGGGTGCCTAAGAACCGCGACGCGTTCGGTAACTCATCCACTAGGTGGCAGGGACAGGGTGTTTACATTAAAGCTTAAAATTTAAAATATATGCTATACAAACATCAAAATTACATCAATAAACAAACAATGAACAGGAATGAAATTGGGTTGGTTGAGTATGTACGATAAACTAGACTTTGTACATATATTTTTTAGATTTAAAAATGGTTGTGGTGATACAATTTTGACACTTCTAGTCAGTATTGCTCGATACATTTTCACGCTACGTTACGTTACGTCACGTCCGTTTTTGTCATTTCCTGGCATGCTGTGTTTTTAGACGCTTATCTAACTAATTATCATTATTATCATCATACATTCATAAATTAGAGGCCAGGGAATTAAATATCCACTTTACAACATCAAATCAAATTCAAATACTGAAATTGTGACATTCGCACTTATTACAGAAAAATGTTTTAATATTGGGATTTCATACAGTTTATCAACAAAACAGAATCTTGTTTTGTTTAAATACTTTTGGAAAGAATAAAATTTGAAACGCAGACATTGCGAGTTGCACAAGCTCGAAATTTCTAGGAATTTCAAGAAAAGTTAGTGAACAGCTAATCATATCACAGTTTCTGCGCCCAAAATTCTAGAAACAAACAAACAAGCCGTAAAAATATTGTCAAGCTTTTAAACAAATTATAAATTTCTAACTCTAATAGTCAATTATACAGTTTCTATATGTAGTGTCGGGTAATTCGAAGAATAAACGTCAAAAAATTAAAACAAAATTCACTTCGTTACCTCACACATACATTTGGGATATATTTTAAGTACATAATATTAGCAAATAAAAATCTACCTAATTACACCATTACACGATTAATTTTTTTGTAAACAATTAGCCGAATGTTTTTGTATGTAGAACTGGATCGCCATACGCATAAGCAATAATAGAATGAATAATTAGGTCACGTAAGACAATCCGTCTGGTCCTAATACTCCACCAGAAACTGGCCCGTTGAACCTGTAAATTAAAATAAACATTAACGACTGTAAATTATAATTCAAATCTCACGAGACGTCAAAAGTCATATTTTCCTTACAAAATTTGTCTTACTTGTTAACGGCGGCGGGGTGATAAGAAGGATTTCCTCCGGGATTATTTGACACCCAATTAGTAAAAACGTCTCTGTAAGAAAAAAAAATCAGGAAATGAATATATTTTCATGACTGTCTGAGGAATATTAATGACTTGACCTTATCAACTGACCTGCAATGAGTCACGACACAATCAGAGGAGCAATACTCATCATCCCACTCTGGACTCGTCAGAGCTGAGTTCCCACAACCACTTCGGACACAAACTTGACCTCCACGCCCATGAGTATGAGCGTGTCCATCATTAGTGAGATGACTCATGACTGTAGGGCCTCCGTGACCTCCGCTTTGTTGTTGCTGTTGCTGTTGTTGCTGTTGCAAGTGCATTCCACCCCCCATTCCCATTCCGTGACTCCCGTCGGCCATCTGCAAAAATTTGCATAAAGTTCAAAATAATTTGTCATAATTACAAATCATATTCGTTGCAAAATTTTGAGGTCATGAAATTTCTGAATTTCTTTGGAATTTAATCAGGATTCGCAAGAATGGCAAAATCTGTTTACAAAAATTGTAGACACATCAAAAAATATCCCAATCTCCGCGAATATTATCGTAAAACTCAACCCAAAGTAACTTGACAACAACTTTTTACTAGGTAAGCTCAAACGGTGCAAACATATTTGGGAGTGACGTCATAATGGCCGCCACCTCGTAGAACATTCAGAAAAAGGTCAACCTTTGACCTTGTGTTCGTCTTACCGTGTTCATGTAAGCCCCAGAATTATGTCTCATGGCGTTGTACTGATTAGCATCAATCATGTGATGTTGTTGCATCATTTGATGATTTTGTTGCTGTTGTTGTTGTTGCTGCTGCTGTTGAGCTTGATGTGATTGTGGTGAATGTTGGAGCTGGACTGGAGATTGTTGTTGTTGTTGCACTTGTTGTTGAGCCTGTTTCTTATTGGCTGGACCTCCAGTCTGATTACCATAATAGCTCTGTTGTTGGTAATGTTGTTGTTGCTGCTGTTGTTGTTGTGGAGCCATGGTTGCATTAAAATTCGGTGGATACATCCCACTTCCGTCAGCCGAGTCTGTCGGAGCTCCCTGGAACGAAACGAAACAAAGACAAGGTTAATTAATTTACCCAGTATAATCATTCAAAATTCTAATGTTTAGCCTTGATAGTGGGCTCTCTATAATATTTTACTTGTTCCATTAGAAGCCCAGGCTTCTATTCAACAAGTGGGTCTCCCTTAATCTAATTCACGTTGTCCATTGTCTATATATTTAGTTACCATAATAATTTTGATAGCCCGGTACTTCAAAAACTTCCCAATTGAAGACGACCCTGAAAGGCCGACAACCGATTTTCAAATTATTAAGAAATGTAACTCGATTACGTTGTCAAATATTTGGGACCACAAATAAGTTTCGAAGTCTTAAACTGAGACGGAACCGTGGCGACCGAATGAAGGAACGAACGTTCAATTTTCGTTGTCATACTCAGAATTTTCTGAATTCAAATTATATTTCCCTCTCTAATCGACAGAGCAAGGATATTTAAAACAAACAAGGAAAACCGAGCTTATCCTCACAGTTCTAAAAAAATACGGTGAATCTCGGTCTTGTATAATATTTTGCGTGAGATTTCATGAATTAAATACACAAAATCGTTATAACGAGGTTTTACTTATACTTCAATCGTTATCTGGTACCAAACGATATAACAGGACCAACAAATTTAACAGGTAGACCGTAGTATTAAGAATTCCATGGCCACGACCTTTCAATTCAAATCCAAGCCCAATTAATTACACACACGACACAATGGAAATTAAAATTCAGGGCAAATCGCAGGAGGGCGGAAGTCGTTCAGGAATTGTCTGATTAATCCCGTAATTAGCGCGTCTTTGAATTCCGCCTTCTATTTATTTATTTTTGGGTGACCACCTATTTAATGACCTTTGTCACGCACCCTAGTCCTATGCCTGAACGTTCTCTTGCCCTAGTTTACAATCAACGTAAATTAAGACATGGAACGCAACGTACGTACGTACGAACGCGTAATCTAAATCAACATCCTTCAATTAATACCAAACAAAGCAAAATTTATACGGACCACGAAATTATAGTAAATGTAGTATCGATAGTCAAAACTGTCCAGAGACACACATCACAAACACATGTAATTAACTTAAGTGTACAGGAAAAACGATTTTACGCGAAATTAACCATCAAGGAATTTTAAAAATGACGAGGACGAGAAATGAAATTATTTTGACCTGATAAAAATTAATTACTAACAATTCTACTACGTTCCAAAAAAGCAATTTCCAAAGAAAACTAATAAATGTCCCAGCAAATAATAAAACTCGGTCATTATTGCTTTATTCAAGATATTACATAAGTCCATTCATGATAGACAAGACTAGACGAGACCCTTAATTTCCAATTTTCAACCCTTGAACACAATACATAGAGAACAGAACACCCTCTCAAATTCACTCTATCATCAGAGTCGACTTTGTATTCATTTTGACTTATTCGGATTCTGAAAAGCCTCAACCCATTCATTCAATTCATTAGTTATTCTCAATCTAATTTCCATTTAATTCATTCATTTCAAAACCTTTCCTTACAGAAAACCGCAATTACTCCGTGTCGCTTGACAACCTATTTATTTTCCTCTAAATTAACCACTATACAATACACGATATGCTTCCCTTTCCAGTGTCTAGTTTATCTAACGGGCTACTGCAGTACAGGGTGGTCCATGACATTGTCAAATTACACCTGTACTTGTAATGGAAGGTGTCGCATAATTTTACTTCCATTTTCCTTTGTATTCATCGGAGAGCTCAAGAATTGTAGAAAATAATAATACAAAATATTCTTAAAAAAATACCGTACAGTCCTTACGTCAAAAACGGCTTTCGAATTCGGCTACGTTTTTGATATGTTGTAGCAATTGACCTCTTGAACAACTTTTGTGAAGGATCTACCCCGAAAAGTCAACCGTTTTCGTTTTAAAAGTCACCGTTTGGCCACTACAAATACATGAACAAAATAAACTTTGTGGGGTCATGAATGCTTCACGGATTCCTATGGCATCAAACGGTGCACTTCGCATGTGTATCTCTAGCGGTTAAACGGTCAGACTTTTCGGGGAAGTACCTTCACAAAAGTTCTTCAGGAAGTCAATCTCTACAATATAGTAAATACTCAGGGAAATTGAACAGCCTGCTTTTTGACATAAGGACTGTGGAGTCAATGGAAACTTAATTTCGGGAATAAGGTGACACTGGAATTATGGAGAGCCCTGTATTAGATAATATATTTTTGGTGTAATAAATTGTGATATGTCCCCCAGGAAGGACTTTGTCTTCCTTAATTAGAATATAATATGATGAATATTCGTTTTGATCGTTCAGTCTTTCATTCCATCCAAAAAGGGAGTCATTTTGAATTAGACTGTTCATCTGGAGTTGTGGGAAATCCTAATGATAAAATAACAATGAAAATGATGAGGAAAAGGGGGGAAGTCAGAATAACAAATCCAATCCAATTCTATTTCAATACATTCCTTGAACTGAACAGATACAGAATAGAACACAATTCAAATAAATACAATAGAGATTTTGGGTTTGGAATGGGAAGGGTGACTCTGACTCTGATGTTACTCTTACTGTACTTTCCATGGAAATATTACGATTGGGACTAGGACAGAGACTAGGACTTTTGGTTCATTTGACTTCCGGGACAGTGAGAACAGAATAGTTCTGAATGATGAGTCTTATTATTAAATTCGTTCCTCAGCTCAACTCTCGCATGCTCATCAGTCATTTCTCACTAAATATCATCCAATCTCATCATCAAACAATTCAAATTGTTCACAATTTAGATAAGATTTATGATAACTTTCAGAGGGGGTCCGATTTTGGGTAAAAATCCGATTTCATTTAATCTGAAAACATGCAAACTTCAGCTAATTTGAAAATTTTGTAGGGCACAAGTCTGATGGCAAAATGAACGCCGTTGGAATTCCCTGCATTTCTGACATTGTGGCCCATGTGATCCTGAACAACTATTGTGAAGGTCCTACCCCCAAAAGTCTAACCTTTTGGCCGCTAGAAATACTCATGCAGGTGGCATGTGCTATAGCGTACAGCGACTTTCACTTCAATGTGTAGCACATGCCTACCTGTGTATTTCTTGCGATTAAACAGTTAGACCTTTGGGAGTCGGACCTTCACAAAAGTTGTTCAAGTATACCAATAGCCGCAGAATATAAAAAATCCAGCAAATTCCAACGGCGTACATTTTTCCATAAGGTGAATGCCCTTACTATTTTAAAATTCCACAACGGGTCCCAAATTGACCACCAAGGACACGCCATGTCAACAAAATTAAACGTGTCCGTTACTTAATATAATGGGCAAAAAAAGGTCATTAAACTGTAAAAAAAGTACGGACAGTAGCCAATGATCATTTCGTTTTGGGAATTCGGAAGTCCAGTCAATCTTAATTTTTTCTTGGAATTCAATTTTCCAGCCTGGTCACCGCTCACCGCACCGGTCACATTTGAGTGGTCACTGACTAAGTGCGTGCCCAGGCGTCTGCTACTGCTATGGCTACTCCTCTCATCAATTTTAATTTGCAATTTTGAAACTAAGGACGACACCAAAGAATGGATGCCGACAACGTGGACGTGACAGAGTCTGTTATGTAATTTTGAGTGTAAAAATCCGCTCAAATGCGGAAACTATTCCAAAAAAAAGCGCAGTGCAGAGCACGACAGATAGGGATGATAATTTAATGGTCCAGCAAGCAAAGAATTCTGTCCTATCTTCTCAACCTTGTAATTGGTTTTCGCAGGTGTGAATAATCTGAATGAGAAATCCCTCATCACTTAAGTTCATTGTCATACAACAAAGTAAAATTCGGAATTCCTCAAGTAGTGGGAGCATGTAGAAAAAAAAGAAACAAAAATCCAACGGCAATATCACAAATCACAATGGAATCTTTTTTTTTATGTTCAAAACGCTGACGGAAACAAATGCAAATTTAATGCTTACGTATTGTTCTCTCTTGTACTCATACTACTTCAAATTACAAATATTCTCGGTTCTCGTAGTAAAAAAAACTGTGCATAATAACTAAAATAACGGGAATATGAATCAACAACAACGATACGCTTTTCAAGTAAAATGTGTAACTTATAACACCGTACTGCAAAAATTGGCACCCTGGCAAATTTATAACCATAAATATAAATTTCCATATGAAATCTCGATTTTTTTAAAAAAAATATTGTGAGACCCTATGTATATTATTACTTGATACACCCTATACTATATGTACCTTGAACCTTAGGAAATTCAAAAATAAAAGTTTCGACTTGTAATACAATTAAAATTAATAATCGGAATTATATAACCAATATATGTAATCCAATAATGAGTAATAGTAATTGTATTATCGTACATAAAATTGTAGAAAAACAGCGATTAAATTACAAGAGTAGTAGAAAAATATAAAAATAAGAAAAAATCGATTAGGCATTCCGTACATCCATATCCGCCACTAACTTAATAATAATATGAATGCGACTCGAGCAAGTGGATCATTAAAACAATACAAAACTGTACTGTATTGTACTGTCTGAATATATACACACTATTATTAAATATTCCAGAGTCAAATTATAGGACCAAAAGACCCTTTCCTTCTTTGTCCCAAAATAGTGAGGGTGTATCTCTATTATGCATGCATAATATTACACAGTTATAATAAACCCATTTCGAGAACAAAAAAAAAACATTAAAAAAAGTAAAATGATGTCAATTACTTTATGGGTCTTCTCTTCATTCATTTCTATTTTTATAACATTTACGGGATCTCTTTTAATTTATTTTATTTTCATTCATTCGT
The DNA here is from genome assembly GCA_034694305.1 of Protaphorura glebata. Lineage (NCBI taxonomy): Eukaryota > Metazoa > Arthropoda > Collembola > Poduromorpha > Onychiuridae > Protaphorura > Protaphorura glebata. Next base: position 11,102 of record JAQFYE010001018.1, on the reverse strand, counting down.
TTCACTTCCCCCTTCAGTGCAGTGACACTTTCCGAATTCAAAAGATCAGTCATAAATTCTATTTGTAATTCATGGACCATTTCATTCATTGCACGCCGGCATAGAAATTCAAATTATTGTCTATTAAATTCGCTTCACAAAATAATTTATATTTTATGAAGTATTCAGAGTCATCAATTTCCCGCGAGATGTGTAGAGAATGTGATAACTTTCCATTTTGGATAGCAAAGATATCCTAACTTACTACTACTACTAGTAAGGGGTGAGCCCTAAATGAAGACATTTTTACACAAGAAATTGCATAATTCCAAATGTATCTCCATTACGTTGTCTGACCTATGGAATCAAACCCCGCACACAAGGAAATGCGCACCAGTACATTTAAAAAAATAATCAATTTCCCGCGAGATGTGTAGAGAATGTGATAGCTTTCCATTTTGACTAAGAAAGATACCCTGACTTACTACTACTAGGAAGGGGTGAGCCCTAAATGAAGACACTTTTACACAATAAATTGCATAATTTCAAATGTATCTTTATTACGTTGTCTGACCTAGAGAATCAAACCCCACACACAATGAAATGCTCACCAGTACATTTAGAAAAAAATATGACACATTTGTATTGTAAATTCAGCTCGTCACTCCATGAACCGATTTAAAGAAACATTTTGTGGATATGGAATAAATTGCATTATTGCACGATTTGAATTCTATAAACCCTACTTTACAATAAATGTCACAATTCTTTTTGAAAAACTTGAGAAATCCCTTTTAGCAGCTTGGCTACGATTTGAACGGAATCCCTTTGATGTCTATAAAACTTACATACGTATAAAGAATTCCCCTAGCATCCGATCCTTGTCTGTCTTGAAAAAAAAATGTTGGAAAAAAAGAAAAAGAAAAACGGCAGCCGGATTTTCGCTTAAAATCATCTTCTTTGTTATGCATATCACAAATGACGTTATTATCATAATTTGGCACTTTTTCATCACCTCCTTGGATGTACATGTACATGTACATATGTAATGTAGAATCCTTCTTTCATGATCCTGTTATATCTACTATCAACACACAACTCTACAACATTTTACATTCATCGGGAGATTTGAAAGAAGGAAGAAGGAAAAAAAATCTAAATCTGAGTGAGTGATGAAAAAAACACTCCATGCAATATTTCTCACAATATTTTCACCCTAAGTATATGCAAACACCATTTCCTTCAATTTCAGTTCTGCAATGTAAATATATAATACTTCATGTCGTACACAGATTTCCATTTTTCATTTTTTCATTCAAAATTTCGAAATATTATTTCAATCAAAATAATTTGACTAATTCATTTGGAAGTGTACATTACACTATTTTCTCGAAATTAGGATAAAAGGCACAGTAAATTGTTTTGACTTTTGACTAAGTCAATTTCACACTTACTCCCTGAGTAACACGCCCAGTCGTCTTATCAGAAAACATGGAAATGAGAAAAACTACACGCGACGTTGAAATAAATGCAATGATAAAAAAAAGTAAGTCATAAAGACTGTGAGAAGTAAAGTTATTGTCATAAAATACAAACATAACATAACATGAGTCCAAGACTAATTAATAGGTCTCTAACCTTCTAAAGGGCAAACAGTCACGGAACATTTGGATTTTTCCGTTTCGGCTACCTTTTAATTCTTTAGCACCGGACATGGTCAGGTTTAACGCAAATGTTATGACGTTTTGCACGAACTACAATCAAATATCACACAGAATTCAACGCCAAACCACGGGGAAGTATTAAAATGACTTCAAAGAGTTCGATATCGATAACGTACGTTTACTGCCACTTGCTACAGCGTCGTACGATATATAAATATTTTAACAGTTCGTGCAATTCTAAATGTTAGTACAAATAGTCAGGTGATACAGGAGAACTCAGGTGATACAGTTCTAGTTCTAATGTGACCATCGTTTTCTGAGAAATTTTGAGAAATGGAATACGGTTTTCCGAAATAGTGAGTAAGAATTGGAAAATTGGTGTAAAATCTTCAAAATGCGGGCTAAAACTGAATAAGTTTGGTAATATTTAAAAAAAAAGGTTAAAACTGAATGGTTCGTTTGAAATCCTAAAAAATAAATCAAGGCTGGATGAATCGCCAAAATTCTTAATAATAATGCTAAAAGTGGACAATTCGTCTAAAATCGTAAAAACAGGGTCAAAATTGCAAAATCCGTTTGAAATGTCAAAAACTGGGCTCGAAACTTTATGCGCGCGCTGCTAACGTATTAATTAAAGGTCTCGGTCTCGGTTCGAACCTTACCGCAAACACTTCCACCAGCTTCACATTTGTAAGAATCAAAATGTATGACGTGGCTTACCTTTGAGACTAAACTTGCACGATAGGCCGCCAGAGCTTTCAAGTACTCCTTCTTCGCTGCCTCTGTCTTCTTCTTGTAAACCTGGGTCAATAGAAAAAAACAGTCATCATTAATCGCACAATTAAAACTAATAGTTTCCTTCCAATAACCCAATAATTGTCTAAATAGGAGCCTCATTATTTCTATTTTTCTAAGTCGTTATATTTGTGCTATCAACATAAGCCCATCCGTGAAAGGCTAAAAAAAACCAATGCTCTCTGGGTTCAAATCGAGGTCATTTTTCGAGCCGAAATTCCTTGTGACCTCAAATTTTGAATTTCCTTTACGAAAAATATTCCCAGAAATGCTCAGTCGTATTTCAGAAGCAACCAAGTCATAATGATTTCTCTAGCATTGCAAATTTATGCTGGACTGGAATGCGCACAGACGAACAAACAAACAGGAAAATAAAGATCCTTTCGACCTTATAAAGAACCTGATTATTGACAATTCGATCTATACAAGGCACGGATCAATTTACTGCAGATACGGAAATATTTATTATTTGTGTACCAATCACGCTAAGTGCGCATTTCCAGCGGAGTCCAAGAATAAATCCTCAGTACAATTGTTATGACAGTCAAGATCATATCTGAGGATGCTGATGAATCCTAAGAATCCTGATTATTAATCGTCATTAAGACACGACTTGTCAAGCACAATAGTTATTAATCGATTGTGGTCGTGCCAGATAACTGATTACTAAAACACCTGACCTTTTCTCATTATTAAATGCAAATAATATCTATAATTTATTCTCATCACAATTGACTTGCTGTGCAAGTAGAACAAACCAACGAACGAACAAACGAACACGAGAATAGATTTAGAACACAAAAACACACGAACTAATTGGAGGTGAGCAAAAACTTCAGACATTTTTCAACAATGGAGTCAAATTATTTGTTAAAACTTCGCTATAAATTCTTCACACAGAAACAATGCTCGATTTCCATTGAATTCCTATAAATAGAACGCGGGATTTAGCAATCGAACAGATAATTCACAGTTATGATCACGATAACTTGACAACGCTATCTTACTAGGTAAGCTCATACTCTCCAAACAAACAAAATCTGGCGCATTATCTCAAAACTGGTGACACTTTGTTAATGGAGATCCTATCTCTTCCGTGTCACCAGCAATGACGTCATGACTAAGCATTAGTGGCAAATTCAAAATTTTGCAAAATCCTCCCTCACTTTTTTGCTTCGACAGTACAGTATGAGCTTACCTAGTTGGTAAGTTGTCAAATTATGTTGGTTATGATAACAACGCATGGTTTCGATATTCTGAAAGTTCTGGCTCCGAATTAAATTCACTGTTGTGTTAAAATGCTCATTGTTTGTCTTACATTTCAGACACAAGCGTAATATATTACTTATATTACAAAAAACTTGAGTGATAATGCACTACCGAGCAAGAATGAAATATTTTTAAATACGTACACTCACAATAAACAGAACTACTGCGAAGATTTCTTTTTCTTTCTACAACTACAAACTTATTTTCAAACCTAAAGGTACAAATACTACAGTTGAAAAAAAAAAGGACGAAGTCTTGACAGGAAACGGGAAAGATAAATCCAATAATCTCCCCAAAATACACACATCCAACTAGTAACACAATACATGACATGAAATGAATACATTGAACATATGTGCGTGTGTTAAAACCTTTACAATCATGACCATGACCTTTCCAAAATCCCATAAAATGAACAAATAAAACCATTCCTCTGCAGACTACAAATAAAATTAGTAAGAACGCACGGTCAAATTTTCATCCTGGCCAGTCCACTCTCATTTGACCTTTTCAAAGGTAACCCATTAAGGATGACCTTAAATGAACCAATAATATGCGTGCAAACAAATACTTCTTGTATACAGGGTGGATTGTAACTGATAATGATGATTGTCCTACATTCCAGACAAACTCTACATCATTTACACGAGTAACCCCGCCTAAGATTGGAAATCATAAATTGAATACGGTCTGACACCATGAAGAGTTAGACTGAAAGGAAGAAGCTTAAATTAAATGTTATGAACCACCCTGTAAAAGTGTCACATATTTTATAGAGGGCTGTAAGTAAGATAATATAGTAAATCGTAGTGGGATGCCATGGTTGAAAATGAATGTCGTCACTTGGTAATTTCCAGAAAATCCTCCTCAGACAACTAAGGAAACACAGAAAAAGTTGACAGGAACATAAAGATGAAAGTCAGCGTAACTCTAGGGGGAATCGGAAGGAGAAAGAAAATGGGCTGAAGGAAAAGAGCCTCTTTTTGAGCTTTCGGCCGAGAAAGGAAGGAAAGTCAAGTTTTGTGAAGTAAGACAAGGACAAAAACAAGACAGAAAGAGAGAATTACCATAACAAAGACAAATAATTGCTTACACTTTCCAACAAAATTATTTTCTCAAGACTTTATAGGATCACTCCAAATGAAATCCTCAGTCCAAACTACCCTTCCGACCCACCTATCTTCTAGCGACGTGTCCAAAAATTCAGTTTTCAGACGGTCATTCAATTTCCAACACAAATTCTCACTCGAAGCAAAATTCGCAGTCGTAGTGACACCATGGTCTACCCTTTAGGGAACGGTCACAGAAAAAGTCAAAATAGGATGTGATTCACACCTAAGAATCCTTATCCCAGCTCGGTAGCGCCTTATCACTCAAGACTAACATCGATGCCGCCTGAAAATATTATTTCGGGTGTCAGGATTGTAAGACAATCAATGGGTCGATCGAAATTAGCGCGCCAAAAAGCTAGTTAACTCCACAATACAGTTGATCGAAGGGAACGCGGCTGCCATTTTGTTTTTACCAATAAATTTTCAACGTATTTGTGGATGCAATTCCAACATACGCATTAATAAAACAAAATGGCCGACCGACAACGGAAGGTCACCCTAGTAGTAGCGGAAAGAAACAGGCAATGCATCATTGTCCGTTTTAATACGAATATTGGCCAATTATTTGGGACACCCCCCCCTAAATTAACCCCCTAGGTATACATAAGCCCCCTAAAAATCTTTAGGAATGAAAGTCAGGAGCCAAAGTTTAGAATACTGGTTGTCGGAAGAAGACCAGGATTCGGTGTCACGTCAACTCATTGTCCACTAATTAACATTAATGTCTGTGACACTAAAAGAAATAAATAAGAGGTCGAGGATGACACAGACGTTATGAGCCCGCGCGCGGACAGACAAAACTACTCTCATCATTCATCGGTTCTTACGAACAGACAGACAGAGAAGGAAAACCTCATTGGACATTCAAAAAATTAACATTCTGAACACAAAGTGAAGCACTTGAGAAAGTGAAGGAGTCTCAGTCTGTCACAAAGGGATCAGGACAACGGAACTCACTCACTATTCTTCTAAGGAATGCCGACAAAACAAACACTCCATTATACATGACCCCCAGAATTACAAATGTTGTACGGCTGTCGCTCTGACTAGGCGGGGAGGATGTTACGTGTCAGAATTTAGTTATCACGTTTTACGACTACAGCTATAGCTTTTTTGGCCCATCTAACAATTAATGTTGTGTCAATCATCAAAGTTATCTTGAGGTCACGAATTCAGTCAGAAATCGACAAAATCTTCAAAAAACACCGCACGATCGTCACTGCAAAACTTCGACAGTAGGATATGGCTTCATTTTTCGATATATTGTTGTTCTTGACCTCCGGAACAAGTTTTGTCAACGTTCTATCCCGAACGGTCTCACCGTTTGGTCGCCATATATAATCATAAGATCCAATGCACTCTATGATGATAGCAATAAGTGACGTATTCATGACGTCACAAGGTGAATCTGCCCAATGTATTTGTGGCGGCCAAACGGTTAGCGTTTTCGAAGTAGAAACTTCACAATAGTTGTCCAAGAGGTCAGAAGCTACAACATATCGAGAACGCCTTTAAACCCAGCGGCCAACTTTTTGCCGTAACGCTAGATAGCGATGGTTTTGACGTCACACCATATAAAATGCACTGACGTGACGTCATAACTTCCGATAGTGTGCATTTGAAGGAAAATAATCCTAGAATACGAAACGTTCTGTTAAAATTGAGAGAAAATTCATTTCGTGTCTAAGGAACCTTGAAAATTGCTGTCGAATAACGCCCAAAATAGCGGAAATCAGTTTTTCTTTTAAAAAATAAATTGATTTTCATAATTTTTGTAAAAATTTCGAGAGTTTTAATTGAACGTACATTTCCTGCGAGATAAAAGTCACAGTGTAGAAGTGTCGGCCAGGCCGACAGACTATGAATTTCTGACTTTCCACACATAAAAAAGCTACGAATTTAGAGAATGACTTATTGCTGAACATACATTCGCATTCGGATTCACATTCCAAAAATATGCTTAATAAATTCAAGTTAAACACGGAGTATTTGAAGAATAAAGTTTTGGCTATTAATCAAGAGGAACCGGCACAACAGAAAATGTTACAAGTTGTAAGTAACCTTTTTGGCTTTGAGCCAAGGATGCAAAGAGAAGATTCTTTATAGAATATCGCATGGCATAATGGCATAAACCTTAAAAAATGAAATATCCGTTCAAAACTCCAATAGTCGTGTCATTTCTATAAAAACAGAGGACTCGGCGCTGTTAAATTAAAAACCTCGCCCTCATTTAGTATTGTAATTAATGAATGAAATAGGAAAACTATGGGGAAAGAATTTCAATAAAGATATAGCATAAGGAAAGTTTTTTTGGAGGAAGAAAAAGCTTTCTCAAAATAAAATTAAGGGAAATGACGAGAACTGGAAAATAAAGTCTCTAGAAAACTTAAGGTTGTTTTTCCTCCTTAAAGCAAGGAAGGAAGGCTCTTCTGTAGTTTTTTAGTTAGCTCTGCTCTATAAGCAAAAACTCAGCTCTGGAATAAAAACTTTGGAAAACTCTCTTACTTTTTTTCCTTCCCTACGCTCTCGTCAAATTAATTTAAAACTTTTCTCCCAACTAAGGAAGGAATCACTAGAAAAAAAACTCAAGCAAAAGTAAAACTATACACAAACTCCGCCCATTTCTCTCTCTTAAGACTTAAATACTTGATTCGTATACTCAAAACGGTACGATACGATACGACGATACCGTACCTGAAAACTTGTGTAATTCGATAAGAATCTTCCTAATTCATTTAAAAATTGACCTTAGAATCTCGTGATTGGTATTTTGGGTCGAATTCTGTATTTCAAACGTAATATTATCAAATTATACCCAATATCGCTGAAATCGTGAATTTATTCGCCGACGTCTAGTTAAATTAGTTTAACCATATTTGGAATTAGAATTTCAGAGAAAATTGAAAACCTATTTATTGCTTTCCTACCTCCTCAAAATTCTAATCAATTTTTAATCATGATTAGTTTATTTTTAATAAAAATGAACTTACATTCTTATGATCCGCATCCAGAGCATCCCACATGGAAGCTACGATCTTTGATACTTCTCCAAAAGATGCATTCGGATTCTGACCTTTGATTGCCGCCTGAGTGTCCCGGAAAAATAGAGCGTACGCTGACACGGGTCTGAAAATTGAAAAAATAATTAAAATATAAGCTCATAGTATTTACAATTCAAATATATATCAAACACCTCACATTCGCACAATTATGTATATTAAGATGGAAGTGACTCTTTCTATCTGTGGGTGAAATTTAGTGCGTACAGATGCGTCGCGTGATGGGTGACATAGCAGCGCCAATACTAAACACTGGTTCCAGGTAGTTCAGCTAGGCGCTACTAGATGGAACTGCCGTGTTCGTTTTGGTACCATGGGTCGGGCACGAATAAAAATGGTTTCTTCGCAAAACCTTTCATACTACAACAAATTGGCAGCCTTTTCTAGCTAGCATCGGGTTTTCTGGTATTAACAATAAACGCACGGTGTCAATTAAAATGGTTTCAAAATATCATATTGTGTCTGGAATGGAAGGCAGTGAAAGAACTATGGAAAAGTATCCCAAATATGCATTACAATAAGAAAGTAAAGCGATATTCCTGAACAAACAAGGGCGGTATTCAAAGCGAGCCCCAGAAAAGAGATTCGCTAGCCTTACTAGCAAGGATCGGGTTTTCTAGTATTAATAATAAATGCATGGTGTCAATTTTAATATTATATTGTGTCTGGAATGGAAGATAGTCAAAGTAATATGAAAAAGTATATTCAAAACATGCATTATGGCAAGAAAATAAAACGATATTCCTGAATAAACAACGGAGGTATTCAAAGCGAGCTCTAGAAAATACTACATTTCATTTCATTTCTGGAGGAAGGTGTGAAAATGGAAGGAGAATGGAGTTACTGGAGACTCCAGCCACAGAATAGAACTAGAACCGCAGTACAAACAAGATGTGATGGGTGCGTATAAGTTTATCAAGTCACGTCAATAAAACAACATTAGAGGTAGCCTAGACGTTCTAGTCTCTAGAAGTAGAGAATTCCCGGTTGTGTCTTTCCATCCAGACAAAGTGAAACATGTTTGTGCACGTAAGACATCAACTCTCATCTCTTTATTTGATAAAAAGCAGAAGTAGACGTAGAGATAGAAGGAGAAAAGAGAGACAAGGATGACCGATCAAAAGCTGTCAATGTCAAATCACAGTTGATCAAGTCAATCCGCTTTCATCAACCAATGGAATTGGACAGGAGCTTCAACTTGAGCTATGACTATGGCCCTAGGGATGATGATGACTTTCATTCACTCTCTGTGTTTTATTCTCTATTTTTTTTATATTTATATGTCGTTCTTGTGGTCCCATTACAAGACACGAACAACGTGGGAAAAAAATAGTCTCTTTATCTGATCAAATCTTGTACGGAGTGTCACAAAAGTACACAATCTTGTGAGGAGCCAGCGAAAACTCCTCGACACAAATAAATCAAACCGGAAAATTTCAGAAAACTATCTGTGTTTTTTTTCGAAAATATCTGAAAAACATATTGCGACAATCTTAATCATTCTCTCCACTCAAATTCTTACCAACTATTACGGGTACCTTTCGTAAATCAAATAAAGAGCACCGTATCGAGATACGGTGCTCTTTTTTTACGCAAGAAGTACTTGGACCAAATACACATTGTGACGTCATGAATACGACACGGATTCTTATGACGTCACAAGGTACCCCATGCATTTCAAAGCGAATTAAGTAGAACGATTGTAAAGGCCTTAACATTATTACATCATTAAGATTATACCTACTGCTAGGGGTACCTCCCCTAATTCAAATAGAGAACAGCGAAATCTCAACGAAGGAAGTAAATGAGCCAAATGCACTTTGTGACGTCATCAATCCGACATTCCTATGACGTCACAAAGTGTATTCGCTCTATGTATGTTTCTAGCTGCCAGAAACTATTAGACTTTTCAGGGTAGAACTTTCACAAAATTTGGTCAGGAGGCCAAAGGCTATAATATAGAAAAACCAGCCAAATCCAAGGGCCTGCCTACTTTTTCGGGAAGACTTGAGCTGTGTCGTCTACGAACCACCCTGTGAGATGAGTATGATGGAAAACAATGATTACGATGACAGTAAACATTGTCACCCACAGTGAAGACGTTTGGACTAGACATAAATATATTAGACCACAAATACAACTCAAGGAATACATTCAATATAAATAGTGACAAAATTGTATCCAATTGTAGGATTTTCTTCCATTTCTATCCTCTCCGGCGTGAAAACGGAATAAAATATCAAGAAAAAAAAAGAAGAGAATATAAGAATAAGAGAAAAGAGAAGTTGGGTGGAGAGGAGAAAACAAAAATGTCTCCAAGAATCAATTTGAGATAAAAGCACTTTCAATTTTCTTCCTTTTCCTTTCTTACCCTTGTCTTCCCCCCTTTTCCCCTCAGTTGAGTTCAGTTCACCAGTTCTTTCTCCTTCATCATTTTTACCAAATATATTATTTTTTTTCTCTTTTTTTTCTTTCTCTTTTGTCTCTTAAAAGATCCAAGTCGTAGAAGTACGAGTACGAGAACGGGTACATTCAACCCTAAGTCCTTTCTAGTCGCATTACATACTTTATTCTCCCCTTTATGCCCTCTTCCCAAACAAGTTATGAACAACTCATGGACTACAATACAGCCATTCACTTTTACTTATACCAAGTCCATTCAAAACTCAATTCCTAATAAAGATATTAAAGAATTGGTAACAAGGGAATCAAGCTTCACAAAAGTTCACGGACCACCTCTGTAAAAAGTCCTCCCTGACCATTTCTTTCCTGAGTAAACCACAGGGTCAACGTTTTCTTCCTAGGTAAGCCGATACTTTCCAAACAAACAAAATCTGATTTGCTATTTCAAAACCGTATCACTTTCGAAGTCACAGTTATGACGTCAGCGGATCTATGACGTCACAACTTAGCATTACTGCTTTAAGGTTGCTATAATAATCTACCCACTTTCTGTGGCACTAAAATTTTAAATCCTAATTCACTTTTTTTTGTTCGGTTTAGGTAGTATGAGCTTACCTAATAGGTTATTCAAATTATTTCTGGACATTAATTTCCTCAGCACGTGCTGGATGGAGCAGGAAGAATTTATACGAACATTAGTAGATTCATCTAAATATTTTGATCAATAGAAGATTGCCAGGTGGGCTTCCACTACACAAATCAAATCTAACAGTCTAACGACAGTTTGGCACGAATCCTTCATATTTAAAAAAAAACGGGTA
>JAQFYE010001017.1:0-26552 GCA_034694305.1 Protaphorura glebata | reverse complement strand
GCAGACCGGCCTGAGTACAAACAGACCGGCCTGAGTACAAACAGACTGAACATACACATGGGCTGCAACATATACACCGTCTTGAAATAAGCAACACAAGCTGTAACGTTGTGGTGCTCATTACAATGTTTGTTTAAATCAAGGGGCTAAACAAATCAATCAAATTGACCCAATCAGGAGCCCCCGTGGTGAGGAATGAACAAAACCGGAAAAATGCAATGTCTATCTGGCTTCAACATTACCTACAGATCAGTATGGCTGTTGCAAACATGGGTAATCGGGTATCCACCCGACAACGTTAAATTCCAAAATGTCTATATAAAAATAGCTATGAGAAGAAAATCTGGCTGTCTTCTCAAGCTCTCCCTGGGTTTAAAGAAGTTATTTTTCAAAATCTTGTTCATCTGTCACTACGGGGCCTCCTAACTTAATCTGTATAGTATAAACTCCTTGCTATAAATAGAACCTTACGTTAACGAAGGCTTAGTAAGAAAACGAACCTAGCCGGAGTGATTGAGCGTGGCCATCACTATATTTGACAACATTGGATTTCTGTCAAACTTTACTAAGGGAAAATCCTTCTTCGACAGTGTGGAAATGTGGAATGATATGATTAAAGACTCAAGATGAAGAGTGGAAGATTTAGCTGGTGCAGTTGATGATAACTGATGAGTTTTCCATGCCCAGATGGTACTCACTCTATCATCCTCCAGCTGGTCAAATACGACTAGACATTTTCGGGAACGCCAGTGAACTGGCATTCTCAGCAGTGACCTACCTTAGGAAGAGAAACTGAAGTTTAATGTTTCCTGGCAAGATTCGTGTCGCACCACTAAAACCCTTCACAATTCCCGGGTTGGAACTGAAAGGAGTGTCGATGAAAGTTCGAAAATAACACTGAAAATCGTCCATTGTGCTCGGTTTGGTTAAATGAGTCAGGAAGCTTCAGGACTTTCATATCCATTAGGATTTGTGAAATTGTGGAACCTTGCCATTCCACAGAATGGCAACCCTAGACAAATCAAATATTTATCCTTTGTGAGAAATAAGGGGATATTGAATTCATATCTAATACCCCTTTCGTTTCATGATCTGATACATATACGAGACAAAAATGCTACATACCTGTCCAGCCATAAACAATTTTTCATGTAGTCACAATCACAATTTATTTCATTGATCACAAAATAACAATAAAGACTTCACCGTCCAATATATGATAGCCCCGACTTCTTTACACACTGTAAACTTTTGCAAATACATATAATCACCATAATAAATTTTAATCGGCTGTATTGACTTCAATTCCTGTTTGTCCCTAGTGTGTCTTTGACTATTTGCCTCCGCCGCGCTCCAAATCGACGCCAGGAATTGAACCGATTTTGTATGAATCGCTGCACCAGCTGGAAAGTAAACTATGAGTGCGGCAATATTACAGGCTGCAAATATTAACAGTATCCACAAGTTTGACAGTGTCAGAGTTGATCGGAATCTGATAATTATATGAATTGAAATGACTGGAGCCACTTTCAAAATTAAATGATCCAGTGGGAGCAAGAATTGTCGGAAAGTGTCAAAAACTTCTTGGTTTAAAATTTGAAAGCATTTATGAATCAGAATAGCAGTATCACGGTTGCGAATATTGTTAAGTGTCAATCTATCCCACTCTGAGGTTTCCTTAATGCTGAAAAGTAACAATGATAATATTAAAATTTATTAGTATTTTGTAAATTCCAATAAAATTACTAACCAAATTTCTGCCAACCAAAACGTTGCTTCAAATAAGAAGGAAATGACTATGGATACATGAAAGAAACCAACATAATGTACAATGAATGCAGTCATAAATTCAAGAATTCCGAATGAAATCGTAATCGGCCAAGTAAACCTTCCAAGGTCTGTCGTCCCCAACAATGAAAAATAGTAACGAGTGCTGGTGGGATCTTCAAAAAACAAGAAGGCAACACAAGCACTTTGAATTGGCACTGCAGAAATTGCAGCCTCAAACAGTTTTTCTACCAGGTTTGCATTTTCCACCTCAGTTGTTTCATGTCTTATAAAATTTTCTAAAATGGGGACCGAAATTCAAAATGGTAAGTAATTACACAGTTAAATTTGCTCTGAATTCTGACTTACTTTCCAACTTCATTTGCAGATTAAACAGTGTGTTGAAAAAAGTAGACAATTCTACACGTTTAAAATAATTAAACATTGAGTAGACTGAGATCATTCCGAATAGGAAAATCCAAAACAAATGCATTGCAAATTCGGACTGGGTATCTGTATTTCCGAGTCTCGCTCTATTCCACCATAACGAAACCAAAAGAAAAATTAGGTAAAGGACTAAATTGGTCGAAATAATGGCGGATGGAATGAGATTCCTCCCTTGGAGTGGAGTTAGAATCATTTTCTTAGGATTCCAGGAAAACGGGAGAATATGGAGACGACAAGCTTCTGACATCAATTTGGAGATTATTTGAATTAACCGTTTTGTCAACATTTTATTACTGTTAAAATTTTATAGATGATAGTACAGTCCAAACCGCTGAAGTTGACTGAAAGATTTTGAAGAATATTCAGCTAATAAAAATTTGAATACCTTGAGAATTGTATCTTATTGTTTCAGGTAGGAGGTAGGAATAAGAAAAATAACATGACTTTAATAGTCTCTGGTCTCGTACTTGTACATTACTTACAAGATTGATAAAATTGAACATAGAACTTTACATTTACATAATTTCAATTCGGGTAAGGAAATGCTTGTCCGAGTCGAAATCTTAGTTTGCAATCAAAACTGAACAAAATCTTGTATTCAGCAAACCAATTAAGTGCGCTTTATCCACGATTTCCATCTGGTAACAAATGTTTATTCATGTAAATCCAAATTATGATAAGCATCTGCAGGAATATGAAACTTTAGTGAATGTTCAAATGTCGAATACCTAACTGGAACTGTAAATAAACACCAGAATGCAACATCAAGCCGATTCTTAACTTTTCTGACATGATACCTGGAGAGAAAGACATGTTTAGATGGAAACGGAGAACTGAGAAAACTAATCTCATTCCAAAAATAAAAAACATAAAGGACTACACAACGGAATACAAAAGCAGCTACTTTAAATTACTATTTGACAGTAAATGTGTTTTAAATAATGTAGGCAGAAGAAAAAAAATAATTAAGTATGTCAAATTTTCATGTTCTGTGAGCTATGTGTTTCTCTGAAACCATCTATTTAGTACTGGGATTGTCATAGTCAGTGGTATCCCGAACAACTTTTGTGACGGCCCTACCCCCAAAAGTCTAACAGTTGGTCGCTAGTAAATAGTAATACACACGTTGGCACGCAGGATGCCGTATATTGATTGACATTTACTTTCTCTTTCGCTCGCTTTCACTTTACGTGGGCACCTGTGTATTTCTAGACTTTTTCTAGTAGAACCTTCACAAAAGTTGTTCAGCATGGCAATGATTACAATATATAATAATCCTAAGGACACCGTATTCTTGGTATAGTGGAGCTACTCGAAAAATAAGGAAATCTATAAATGTAACGCCGTTTTGAAATAAACAATACAAACCACAACGCACTGATGAGAATAACAATGTTGTTTACTTTCAATTGGAGAAAACAAATGTACAATATTTTGAATTGTTATACAGGATGACATTGACTTGGAACTAGAGTCCCGAATGAGTGATTGTTCAATCTTAAGATTTTGTATATAATTATATGTAATAAAAAGTACATGGCATAACACGCACATTGTACAGAGTGATATAATAATAATCCTAGGCAACATGGCGCCCGTCGTAAAGAACACTTCGGCTACGAAGATGAAGTACTGCGTCGTCTCCAGGGAAAGAGTGGCCTTGACCTGATGGTGAGGACTGGAAGAAGTCTTGGAATCTAATGATTGACAAATTATTGAAATTAATTTAACCATTCAAGATAATCCTGTTCTGGACCTGTTGGGATACCTGCGAAAGGGTTTAATAATTAGTACACTTTAATATTCCAGAGAGAACAAGTCTTTCACGATGACGGACGTGCGAGTTGGATGTTGTGAGGCACCGCTAAATCCTATACATGTATTAATCATTGACAATGGTCAGTCATATTAATGCGTCGTCAAAAAAAATGGAGAAAAAACTTACCTTAGGTTCTCAGTTGACCGCTGAGAACCTAAACTTACCGACCCAAGAACGAATTCCAATATGAGCTCAAATCAACCGTTTTTTCTTACCGCCATGCGCCACCCAATCCATCAGCATTCACCAACCGTACTTCTACTTCTGTGGAGAATGCATTTTTTTAAAAAAAACTGAGGTTTCGTCCTTATCATGTCAAAATAATCACTACACGTCAAATTTATGTTTATTTTCAAAACCATAATAGCCTTGACTGTCTCAATCAAGTACGTATTAAACTTGCACTTGTTTGTCCGATCCAAATGGTGATTCACTCATCCAGATGAAACGTCAGTAACTCGCATCGAAAGAAAAAAAAATACAAAGTACGTCTGTACAAATCCCACGGGTTAAAAGTGGACGCTAAGTGTGTATTTTTTTTTAAACTTGCACTTGTGCCAACTAAATTAATTGTAATTGTAGTTAAATTTAAATAGTTACTAAAACAAACAGGAGAATATAAAATTTCCAAATTACAAATAGTTCTTGGATTTTCGAAAAAGAAGTACATAGGACACAGGTACATCTTTTCAAAATGAGTACAAAAGTAGTAGGTACAAAAGTTTCTACGAGTACAACCGATCGCTAAAAAAGTACTGTACTCCTAAAAAAAAGTACGGATGGTCATCTTGCATTTGTGATACGTGGCGTGGTAGAATTCGTGCTACGTGGCAGAGGCATCCATACCCGGAAACTCGAAAGTAGTTGGTTTAATTTATTTTCCTTTGGCTCAATATTTACGTAAATATTTCCTAGAAAGCTGTAGTGGTACCTCAACAAGTACAGAAACACCAATTCAAGCAATTTACAGGGTGTTACAAAATGTGAAGCATTGTTTGTATATCTCGGAAAAATGTCGACGATCCATACAGAGGTCAACCCAGACTTGGGTCAATTACATTGAAAATGTAATCAATTACAAATTACAGCTTACTTTTGAAAGTATTTCAACTACAATTACAAATTACGTAATTTTAATTGGATTTTCAATTACAATTACAATTACAATTTCAAATATATATTTTCTTGCGTTTTTCAGAACTAAAAACACATTTTCTCGTTCACTATCCAAAACTTCATTCAGTCTTTAATAGTCAACAAATGTAATTGAGAAAAAAGTAATTTCAATTACAAATTACAATTACAATTAGGTAATTGTAATTGTATTTTGTAATTGAAATTACAATTATACCAATGTAATTGACCCAAGTCTGGGTCAACCAATGAATTCAAATTCTGAATTCGTCATCTAGTCGCGTACGTATAACAGGAATGACGAATTAAAACAGGACTAAATAAAACAGTCAACTCTTGTGTCTTTTTATTCTCAAAATCTCAGATCTGACAAACTTTCCACAGTTAATTTGGATGATTTCTTCACATTATGAGCAAAGTTGGTTCAGAAAAGGACAGACTTTGACCCTTCACTCATTTCGTAGAACAAAACGTAGGCTTCCACTTCTTTCACAGTTTGACTCGTGGTTGGGTGGACGCTGCAAAGTACAAAAGAAAAATTGTAAAACTTCTACCATTATAATTTTCTAAAAAAAAATCGAAGTAGTTTTAAAAATATAAAAATTCACCTCATGTCATCATAAATGGACCAGCAATTATTATAAGGGTGTTTGCAGTATCCAATGTAGTGACCCCCATACGCACTCCCGGAATGATTAGAAATCCCATACAAATTGTAACTACAGCAATGTGTTTGGCTCGAAGAGTAGGGTCCAATGTCAAGGCCAAGCAATGGGAACCTCACGACAGTCGTCAATTTCTCTTCCCCCTTGAACCGTTTCAAATGAATCACGAGCACTTCTGGGAAACGTTCAATCATGAATTTCTTGGTCCCCTTTTGGTGTGTCTTGCATTTACTGCAGAATGCTTTTTCGTCACCACTCAATGTTTCTTCCTTTGTGAAGGATGCCAAGCATTGTTCCAATGTGACGGTTTGGCCCAGTCGAGCTTTCGGGATTGAGATGGACAAGTCCCAGAAAGGGTCAAAGGTCACGGACGTGTGGTTGCACATGGAGCATGTTAAAGTCGATTTTAACTGGCCTAAGAGGAATATATTGAATTTTTGTTAGTATTTTCAAGAGGTCATGCATTATGTGCGCAGCGAAGGAAGGTACCCACAGTTTTTGCGCGCTTCGTGTTGTCAGAACGAACCTGGCCGCTCCATCTGGTTGTGCTTGACTGAACAACCTCGAACCATTGGTTGGTATCGATGCCGCTTCGTGGCGCCGGACCACACTCGTCAGGGCGGACGTAGCAGAGAACATAGATTACGCGCGCTTCTCTGACGTCACCTATACCAAAACAAAACCTCCTTAATACAATATAGAAACAAAACTCACCCACAAAAACATCAACAATTTGTGAATTGTCCATCCGAATATAATTCTTCCAAGCATTCAAGCTATGTTGTGCCAAATTCCACTCTTCCTTCGCCTCAAACTTAACATAGTCCGGTTTAACTTGGATCCGATTCAATTCTTGATGCAATCCATCCAGCAAGAATCTCAGCAATTCATGTGAGTCATGTTGTTGGAAGCCGCGGAATCGGGGTGCAAAGACTTGGAGTTTGGATTTGAGTCCGGTCGTGTCAACAGCGTGGGTGCCAGAGCCCCAAATCTCTTTGATTAACTTCACGTAGGCTGCAAGGAGGGCTCCGTTTAAGGGCGTGCTTGTAGTGTTCACTTCGGCCGAGAATTTGTCGTATAGGATGTAACGGAGGAGAGGCCCTGGATTTAGATTGAAGATTCAATTTTTAAATTATTTAAATTTCAAATATTTTGTCTGGGAATCGAACCCAGGACTTCGATGTCGGAAATCCGAGCATTTGACACCCAAATTGATAACCCGAACTCACCCGTGTTACTCAAACACTGCAAAATGGAGTTCATGAAGCAAGTGTTCCCAATGTTGATGAGTCCTCTGAGTCCAGCCCTCTCATACATGCTGACCTTTGACCCTGACTGAATGGACTCGATTCTGCGTATGCCGGACTCCTCCTCATTCTCCCCACCCATCGACACATTCAAATAACCCGGGCAATGTGGCAACGATTTCGACATCGATCGTCCGATCTTAATAAAACTGTCATCCTCAGAGTCTTCGGAGTCTGGGATTTGAACGACGAAACTTTGAATCAATTCTTCCCGAGATAACGGCTTTTGGTGTCCTCCAGGTTTTGAAGGACCAGGTTGTTGGTCACTTTCGTAGAATGGATTTCGGAATGTTTCGTCTCTTCCGATCCTTGGCGGCTTTGTGTCTGATTTCGGAGAAGATCCCGGCTTGGCTTTGTTCTGACTCATTTTTGGGCACGAACGCAGTTCTTCGGTTTATTTTGGGACAGAATGACGAAAATTTTCGAATTAAATTTTTTTTTGGTTGAATGCGTTTCCACGAATGTTGGTAAAAACAATTTGTGAAGGGTTGTCTTGGAAACCGTGGATTTAAAATCTGACGACAAAATGAGCATTTTATTGGCAGTGTAAATTAATAAATAACGACAACAATTTTTTTCTGTTCAGTTTCAGAATGAGTTGACATTATTTATTCACGTTTTACGTATTACAGACATAAATTATGAACCAAAGTAGCAGTGTTATACATAATTGAATTGAAAAAGCGTCGTTTTATATACAAATCCAGACCAGTTTACAAAAAAAATTGAGTTTTATTTCTTTGACAATTTAGAAAAACCTGTTTTTAAGATACCACTTTTTGGTTTGGCGGTGGCTGCCGGGGTCAAAACCCTACCAGAGGAGGTGGATTTCGTCAAAGCTTCTTCACCATACTCCACACTACTTTCAACGTTTCCGTTACCATCAGCGCTGGCGGTACCGTCGCTGTTACCGTTCGTGCTGGTCTTGTCGTTACCGTTGACGTTACCATTTTCGTTACCATTAACTTCGTTGTTCTGGTTATCGTTTTCAGGGATGGTTTCGCCGTTTGGGTCCTGAAATATTGAAAAAATCAAAATAACGTTAATTAGTAGGATAATTGGTTGATTATGTAGTTCCTTTGCAATGTGAAAATGGAAAGTCACCCTAGTAGTAACATAAAATTCCGCGTGAAATATAATTCTGAAAACGACAGTGAAAATTAGTACTTACTGAAACATTTAAATTCTCATGATCCGAATCAGCATCAGCGGATGAAGGTTCACTGGAAGAAGGAGCTGCCAGTTCTTCTGGATTTGGCTGATAAAAAATAGAAAAAAAATTTTACTTAAAAAAATGTACCCCTAGTAGTAGGGAAAAACTTCCATTTAGACAGTCGGCTACTCACCACATAATCTGGATCCTCACTGTCCTTGTAATTTTCATCAACTTCGTAGAAAGCCTTCAATAAATCGCTACTTTTAAAAGTTGGTTCTTCTTGTAAAGACAAAGTTGGTTTGAGCTGGGTCTTGTCCGTCTTATCTTTAGTGGGACTTGTTAGTGGTCGACTTTTGACTCGTGACGAGCATCCTGGTTTTTCTGAATCACTGGAACCGTCTGGGGTAGAGGTCAAGGGGTCATTAGGACTATCACCTTCATCACTACCCTCAATAGTATTTCCATCCGAATCAGTCACGTCCTCGTCCTCAGCTCCGCTATCACCTTCACTGTGTTTTCGTTTCTCCGATAACTTGAGACAAAAATAAATAGATTAGAATAAATTATTCATGACATATTAGCAATATAACCGGACAACGCCTTTTTACTACGTAAGCTCATACTGATACTGGCCTAGCAAACAAAATGAGTTTGGTATTTCAATATTGGTGACACTACGGTTATGGGATCCCTATCTCTTCCGTGTCACCAGTTATGACGTCAGCGGGTCAATGACGTCATGACAAAGCATTGCTGCTATGACCAAACATTTTTAAGATTGCTACAGGAATCGGACCACTTCCAAATTATGCAAAATCCTTCTTCAGTTTTTTTTTTGGACAATATGAACTTACCTAACTGGAAAGTTGTCAAAATATTTTGAGTTGATTATAAATACCTTGGCCTTCTTGGCCTCTAATCTCTGGAGAACTTCTTCAGACGGTAGTTCAATAGAAGGGTTGCTAGTGGCTGGAGTTTCTTGTTCTACTTGTTCATCAATCCCGCGAATTCCAAGAAGTTGAAGACCTCGATTTACCATGCTTGAAACTATATTCGGATTCGGATTTGACGGCTGTCCAATTCTTTTTCGAGGAGAAAGCTGTACGGAAAAAATTATAATAATGAAAAAAGATGGTAAAGTCGGCTAATACGCCCCACTTTGGCTCAAGTGTCCCAATTTGCCCCATTGACAATTGTGGGCGCGGTTTAATGGTCACATGCTCATGTATTTAAGTGGTTGGGGTACTGTGACACACTTGAAGCACAGCTTAGCTTTTATGTTTCCTAAACTAATTTTAATGAAAAATTGGAATGTGAACGCTTACCTTGACTCTACTGAGAGTGTCTTCTGGATTTGGGACTGACAACGTGGATCCATCCTCCTCCTTAGGCGTGAATGCGTAAAAATCTGAAAATTCTGGCCTGTCCAAATTCGTCTGAATTTTATTCCGCATCCATCCAGTGATAGAGAGCTAAAAATTAAAAAGTTTACAATTAAATTCAAAATAGAACTGACAAGACTCAAAATGTAATTAATTACAATTACAAATTACACACGAATTTAAAAATTTAATTGTAATTAGAATTAGAATTACGAAATTATTAAAATTATAAGAGTAATCTGCAAATACGAAGTAATGATGGTAGATTTTCTTTAAATTCGCTCTGACATTCTTTAGGACTAACTGCTGTAAACAAACGGACCGTACTTACCAGAGAACTGAAACAGGTGATGACGAATCGAGCCAGAAAACCAGGTTGTCCGACTCTCATTGGGAGATTGGTGACCGAAACGACTTCCACATTATCTCCGTCGACCTTCAAGTCCAATAAAAGTTTAACACGTTTCTGACTGGCCGGAGTCTCAGGGTCCGTCGTACTCCCTACTCTAGAGGGCGTTCCTGCAACGTAATCAAAATTTAGGGAGGTTGTCACCGGTTATGACGTCAGCTGGTCAATGACGTCAGCACTAAGCTAAGAATTCGAGTACAAAAAATTAACTTGACCTACCGATATTTTCAGTCTGGACTTCTTGTTCATTCGACGACTCTTCGGTTGTGTCCAATGTAGATACGGCCGGTGACCCTGACCTTGACCCTTCGCCATTTTCATCAGTCCCACAAACATCTCCTTCATCAACGCTTGTCTTCGTGGAATTCGGGCCCAAAAATGTGATGACACAATTTACTGCCGAATCAAACACGGTTAAATATCCTAGCAAATTCCTCATAGCTCCTCTTATAATTTTGACACCCAGAGGTTTCTCTCGCATGGTGTACTGGTCCAGATTCGTAGACAACGCCATCATTCACGGTTTCACGGTTCACAGAAAAACAGGCAAAAAAAGAAAAACAGTGATAGTTTTAGTTAGCTCTGGTTTGGTTGGTAATTAAAATGCGACTGACGTGGACGTGGCGTGGCGTCTCTTGGAAATCCACTGTTAGAGTATCGCATTCGCATCGGCATCGCCTCCAGAATCAGAAACTAACAAATTAAATCTACAGGGTGGTTCATAATAGCTCTTTTTAAAAACAGTACTCTGGATGGACTTCTTATGTATCCTAAGTTGTGAGAATTCCAATATCACACATTCTGTGTCAAATCAAGGTTTATCGTCTATTCCTACCCAGAAGAAAATCCAAACCCAGCTTTACTGGATTGGGTTGGCAGGTTACGAATATGAACCACCCTGTATATGACAAAAGTTACGTGATGAAAAATATTCCGTCATTTCCGACCTTTTTCGTCAGGGCAGAAGCAGACAAAGCAGTGGAGTGCAGTGTTGGCGCCTAACCTAATCATGTCATTAGATATTCCATTAGAACTGCAACTGCATTGCATTGCATCCCGCCGTCAAACCAACGGTCAGAATAAAATACAAGAAAATATTACCAACACAATAAGGACAAAAATGTTGATGTCACTGAACTCTGCTCTGCTTCACCTTTCAAAACTCATGAGACTGTATTCCTAACAAAATAAATTAAGTATGACATCTGACTGTCACGATCCTAAAAATACAACAGTGCCTTGAAAACAACGACGGGGTTAATTGTAGGGTTGCGGCGAAAATTCGGCCGCATTTAAAAAAGCGGAACGCCGAATATCTAGTATTCGGTCAAAAATTAACCGAGTATCATCAAATTATGTTTATACCGAATATTCCCTCGAATACTTGATATTCGGCCGTCAATAAAAACGAATATTCGGTGCAACCCTGGTTATTGGAGCATTGAAAGAAACTAAACCTCATAATATCCAGTAATAACTTATTTTATGGGGTAATGTGAGAGAAGTAAAAAAATGCATCTGTTTATTGACATTTGTCGTAATATTGGCTAGTGTCATACAAGATGGTGGGTTCTAATGCTGTGTCATATTCCTAACAAATTAATTAAACATGACGTCATAACTGCCGCCATCGCTTAGCACGAAAAATCTAACCTTAAATCCAGTTGAGTATAAGTTCATAAGTATTTTGAGAGCAATAAAAAACGTCAATATTTGTTGAAATTCTTTGTAAGAGATGACATGGTCGTATGTTTCTATATAAGATGGTTTCTAGCATTCTATCTGAGTACCCCTAGTAGTAGGATCCAAACTCCAGTAGAGAAATAGGCCATACATTGTCACTCGGTGGTATCCTATCCTCTACATAGCAAAATGGACTGCCTGCATTACGACGTAGTATTTAAAAATTCTTTAAACTTTTACACGAACTCAAAATATTTATTTTTTTAAACATTTTACACAAAAGAAAATACGAACGATTCGATCAAGTTAATAATTTAAATCAAACACAAAAATTATGCGGATTTTAACTAACAAGAAAAAAAATGAAAGAAACGAGAATACTCACTCCGTTCCATATCGCTTCGCTGCGTTACATTACATTACATATTATGCATAATATAAATAAATTCCACTGAACTTGCACACCATGTCGATGACACGAGGAAAAAAATAAGAATGTGGAGTGGAAAAAAAAGGTCTAATGAATCAGCACATCGTGCATGGCATATTTCCAAGTCCAAATCCTTGCAATTCTGTCAAATGTGTTCTTATCTTTCTGGTACAATTCAGCTACACCTGGCTCCATGTGTTCATCAATGTATGGGTCTGTGAGGAGACTCTGGACAGACAAAAGTGTCTGTGGGATTGTGAGGGCGAGAGTCCAATTGTGTTGAATGCAGTCAAGTCCAATGTCACCATGTCGAGAAATATTTGGATGAAAGATTTTTGTCAAGAATCGAACGATCGGTGGTCTGAGTGGATACCTGGAATGGATAGAAAAAAAATTAATGAATATTATTAAGCGTTTTTTTCTCCTTGGCCATGGAAAATACCAAAACAATTAAACATGGATCAATTTATTTTTCTGGATACATGGGAATTTGACAACGCTTTCTTACTAGGAGAGCTCATACTTTCCAAACAAACAAAATTACTAAAACTGATGACACTTCGTTCAATAGCAATGACGTCAGTGGGTCAATGACGTCGGTGACTCAATGACGTCATGACTAGCGCTACTACTATGGCCAAAACTTTCAAGTTGCTACAGGAATCGAACCACTCTCAGTGTGGCTCAAATTTTTGTAAAATCCTCACCCATTTTTAATGCGCCACATATGCCTGTGATTTTTTAAAATAAAAACAAGTTTCGTAAAAAATAATTTTCTTTAGTCGAGGTCAAGGGTCAAATTTTTCAGGGTAAACTGCTATAAATAAGCGGGCAGTGTTTAAAAAAATAAAGACTTACTCATGACAAACTTTGAGATTGAGGTAGAACACTCCGCCTTGGTAAGGACTGTCTCTGGGTCCATTCATACGAGCTAACCAATTGTAATTGATGTCATCCAAAGGAATGGCTTCAATTCCTTCAATAGAATTATCTGCACGGAGCCCTACAAAATCAAAAAGCAATCATTCAGTTTCTGATCCAGATATAATGGGATCTGTACATTAATTAAAAATGACACAGCATACACCTTATGAGAAAGTGTACGCCGTTGGAATCCCGTGCATTTCGGATATGCTGTACCCCTTGACTTCCTGACAAACTTTTGTGAAGGTCATATTCCCAAAAGTAACCGTTTAGTTAGAAAAACGCGATTCCGATAAATTTCGTTGGTACTCACATATTCTTGCCTTATCAGATGGATAAAGCGTCGCTGTGTTTGAAACCTTTCATCCGAGTGAGCCAATAACTGAATTAAAAATACAATTGGAATTTCTTGTGAAATCTGGCATCGCAAGATCTCTATATTTTTACAATGTTCTATTTCGACGTGCCATGGATGAGTTGAAATATGTGGAGATGTCAAATAAGTATTTCGACCCAAGTAAAATGATCAATATGCCGGAACATAAATACTAAATACTCGAATATTCAAATAAGTTGAAATACGTGGAGATATCAAATAAGTATTTAGTATTTACGTTCCGGCATATTGATCATTTTGCTTGGGTCGAAATACTTATTTGATATCTCCACGTATTTCAACTCATCCATGGCACGTCGGAATAGAACATTGTAAAAATATACAGATCTTGCGATACCGAATTTCACAAGAAATTCTAATTGTATTTTCAGTTGTGTTGTTGGCTCACTCGGATGAAAGGTTTCAAACACAACGACGCTTTGTCCAGCTGATAAGGCAAGAATATGTGAGTACCAACAAAGGTTCTCGTTTTCCCAAGCGAGTCAAACTGTCTGATAGCCTTTTACCTGATTATACCTTCTATATGAAACAGTACTTTATGTTGGGAAAAGTATTTACCTGTCAATAACTCTCAACTTAACGAAATTTATCGGAATTCAGTATTACTAACAACAAAACGGTTACTTTTAGGGTATGACGTTCACAAAAGTTGTTCAGGAAGTCATATACAGCATATCACGGCCTACGTTATCTCATAAGGTGTATCTGTGTCCTTTTAATTTAATAAATTCTTTGGATTTTTCATAAGCTCTGAAATCTCGAAACATCGTAAAAAAAATTGTCTGGAACAAAAATTGTCAGGACTGTCCAAAAGTAGAAAATTTGGATTTTCATAATACAAATTTACCACCAAACTAATTTGAAACAACGAAAAATGTTAACCCAACTGGGAGAACCTGTTTTTTGTTATAAAAAATATAGAATAATGCTATTTTCGACTTGATTATCGACATCGGCTTAAATTTTAGTTTAAAGCAGCGTTCTTGTGATTTCAATCGTATCTATCTACAAAAAAAATGGAAACCTTTCTTAAGATAACCGATTATGCATACCTAAGTCACCTCTGAAAATTTCAATGGCTCGTAAAACAAAAGAAGAAAAAGAATTGGAGTTAAATACGGAGGTTAATAATCATGCCATAACCTTTGACCCCATTTAAAAATATCATAGTTTCAATTTGTAAGAATAAACTCACATTTGATTTCCTTGGTGAGACGAACGGATCTGAGGGACCGTACAGTCGTGTTGATATTAGGATGATAGCTCAAACTCATATTCATGAAACAGGATTTACACGGCAGACTGTCAACACTGTAACAAAAAAATTGGAAACAAAATATTGAATGAATTTTTGGATTTTAAAAAAAAAAAAAACACCTTAATTTTAGAAAAATTGGTTTAATTTTCTCACAAATCTGACGCGATAGAGTACCACTCCGATACGGCGTACATGGGATGAAAAATTGGAAGTTTAGTTCTCACAAATTGCTCCCAAACTTCATCCGGGTATTGATCCATAATCATTGTCTTCCATCTTGTACTCACTTTAGAGGCCATCAGGAGATTCACTGGCGCCAGGTTCTTGAAAATGATGGACCATACTGTCAAATGAAAGAAAATTTAAATGATAACGTAAATTTTTTCCAGTACTTCAAAATTTTGAACATTAAAAGTAAAACGTAATTCTAATGTTAACTTAATAAAGAGCCATCAATTCAAAAAATATTTAAAAAAAATTATCTTGCGTACTCTCCGGAGGAAGTCGGAGTGACGTGTCTTCAGTAGAAACCAATTCATGTGGTGCTAATGGGGTTGTCAACATGTTGAGTCTTAAGGTCATTCTGTCCATATTAGGCGCAGGTGGACGGAGAATGACCCAAGGGACTTGATTCGCATCTTCGTCAACTCCGAAATTCACGTTGACAGCTTCATCTTCAAAAACTGGAGCTGCAGCTGCAGCTGCTCCGGCGGGTTCGGGATTAGCTTCAAGTTCTTGGAGCGGTAATGGCATTGGGAATGCAACGTCGACTGGGGCAGGATTCGGAAGCGGAGCTACGGGTGCAGCATCCTCGGAAGGCTCGTCGTTTCCAGAATCTCCGTCGTCCTTCTAAGAATCAAATTAATAATCATTAGTTACATTGCTTCATTAAACGATTTCTGGAGGGCATTTTTAGATAATATTGTAGCCAGTGACCACATAAACAACTTTTGTGAAGGTTTCACCACGAAAAGTCTAACGGATTGAATGCTAAAGAAATGCACGAGTTTCAATGATCACACATTTGACCCACATATTTCTAGCGGCCAAGGGTCGGACTTTTTGGGGTAGCACTTTCACATAAGTTGTTCAGAAGGTGAAGAGCTACATATCAAAAATACAGCCAAATCCAACCGCCTAGCTTTTTGCATAACGACTGTGCAGTTTTCTTTGAATAGTTAATTAATTTAATCAGTTAATTTTCGAAATGAAGGTCTTCACCCATTACTCCATTATGACGTATGACACAACAATATAAATTCCCTACCGCCACTATTAGAGCCACCCAGTCACAGGACCGTGGACCTTATGTCGCTATTTATTATTTATTTTATTTATTTAGACGTTTAATTCAAACCAGAGAACTGCAAGAGATATTCGTCAATACAGAGCCTAATTCATAGATAAATTACCTATAAAAATATAAAATAAAAAAGTGCCTATGTCTGCCCTATGTGACCACCTGCCTACTCTGACCTACTTGGCTTGGAAGAAAATGAGAACTGAATTACGAAAAATTCAGTCTCGATCGATGATCATTGTGTCAAACAAACTACGGGCTAAATCTGCCCAGAAAAGTAGAAACAATTGTAACACTATCTGTGTCCTCGAATTGTTTGAAGAAAAGTTGGCTCGGACAATAAAGTACTGCCAAGCGAAACCAACCCCTGGTTGCCGAACATTAAAGTACTGCCAAGCGACAACCAGTACCATTAAACCAGTTAATTTTTATTTTACCTCTGAACTTAGTGATGCTGGTAATCGCACTGATGAAGGTTCGCCTCCGTCATCTTCTGAATACATAAAATCATGACAAGTCCCACACAATGGTTCACCAAAACAGGGACCGTAATATCCGTTGCAAAAGAAACACGTCTCGTACTGAAAAATATTAAAACAATTTATATACATTACTTTTTTTCTTGTCACTTATTTAAAAGCATTCAACCGCTCGAATGTTGACGAACGACCGAGGAAACTGAAATTCTGGACCAAAATAAAAGAAATTAATAACTAACAATTTTAACTAATCAATTAAGTTCAAGTTCAAAGAATACCATTTCATCAATAACACTACGATCCGAATGTTGACAACAGTGCAAACTGAAAACCTTGTCAATAATAAATGATAAAACTAAATAATTTAAGCAATCTGTCTAATCCTGCTAATATAATTGAGGACGTAAATTTTGTTAGCGTCCAATCCTTACTACAAAAATTATCCAGTTTCGACCCCACTTTTTCAAGATTATGGAAGAATCAATCAGTTTTAATATATTATTTCGGATTTTCAATAAAACAAATATCAAAAATATGGTCAAAAAAATATTTAAAAATTCTTACATGTAATTCAAGTGAGTCATTCAAATGATCGTCCAGTGAAGTGTGCTCGATATAATCCATTTTCAAATCTGCAACACTTCAACCAAAATTCAACTGTTTTTACAAAATTTTGGGAAATTCACTGTCAAATTAATTCAGAAAGAACTTATGTTTTCATTTTGATCCAAAGGAATTTCTGAATTCAATTTAAACCGCACATGAAGAGTCAACATTATTTCCTACGGTAGGTCGGGGCACTGTGAAAATTCAAGGAAAAATCACATCGATAATTGATAAATAACATTGAAGAGCCATACTCCTTGATTGTCTTACATTATAGACACTTTTAAGAAATAAATCCAAAGCATCAGCAAATACTTCTACAACCAAAATAATCATCAAGACCCTTAATTATCATAACACTTTCTCTGAAACTCAGCTCTACACTGACCCAACATTGATTGTCTTACAATCCCAACACCTGCACTGTGCACTGACGATTTCCCAGGCTCGGATCAATTGCATTGGTAATTGTAATTTCAATTACAAAATACAATTACAATTTGTAATTGTAATTAATTACATCCAAAATTTTACACGTAATTTGTAATTACAATTAATTACTTGGAAGATGTTTATTATTGTAATTGTAAATTTGTAATTGAAATTACATTTATCTCAATTACAATAGTTGACTAGTAAAAATTGAACGAAGTTTTGGATAGTTAAAGCAAAGATGTATTTTTGGTACTGATAAACGCGAATAAAGTTTACTTGAAAATGTAATTTGTATTGTAATTGTATTTGTTATTGAAAATCCAATTACAATTACGTAATTGTGATTGCAATTGATTACTTTCGCAATTTTGCATGTAATTTGTAATCAATTACTTCAAAATGTATAATGTAATTATTAATTGTAATTCAATTACTTTAAAAAGTGAGTGTGTAATTTGTAATTGATTACATTTTGAAAGTAATTGACCCAAGTCTGATCGGAAGTACTTACTACTCAATAGCATCCACATTTTAAAATTCATTTATTTTTACATATTATTTGTAGTCTACTTAAGAGATATTGAAGTAAAAGAAATCGTAGAAATAAAATTGGCTGGAACGGATAATACTTTCATTATTTTTTGTAAATCTTTATTTATTATCCAATAATATTTGTGTGATGCATGATGTTTATAAACATTTATAATTGTGGGTGATGATCAAATGGATTGTATGCTGTTGAGAGATACGAAGAGACGAAGATTAATTGTTCAAGACTTTGAAGTTGAGGGTGAGAAGTGTCGTTCAAGGTTTTCCAAAGAATGAAATGGCAAGGAAAATGAAGACGATGATACAAAGGCTGAGTACTGATGAAGACTGTCCATGAAGACGATTGGAGGAATTGCACAAATCCTTATTGTCACAGAAGCATGATTTGGCAATATTCGCGACGTCAACACATCCGTCACTACCTCTGTCCGGAGGAGCCATTCCAGCACAACCCTTCGTAATAGCCTCTTGGCCTCCAACTATACAAAATAAATTATTAACTAATAATAGCAATAACGACAATTTCTAGAAATCACTCTTTAACTCACCTTTATTTACTGCTTTCTGGCAGTACTTATCAAAAGGGGGTTTGCACTCCGTGTCCGTTTTTCCAGTCTGATGACATTTAATGGCTGGAACACAATAATACAGATTATAAACAAATAACCAGTGCGCAGTGCCATTCAGGCTACAACAGTACATTTTGATTTTCGTGATTTCGTGGATTCGTCACATATTCTCAGATTTTCTACTAACCATCGACGCCATCTTGTGGAAGGAAGCAAACCGCGGCCAAGGTCATCAACAAAATGAATTTAGTCGTCCCGGCCATTTGCATTTCTTGTGTCGGCTATTCGGTGCAATTACTGAACTTGAAGACTTAAGGTAGAATACTGTCGAAGATCGAGTACTTTTTTTTCAAAATGATTGTCCGACCTAGCAGGAGAGAAATCTGAGAGACGTCCAACCACGGACTAAAGTTGACTTGACTGACTGGACCGGACTCATTTGATATTTCTATTTGTTTCAGCTACTTATAGTGTTTCTATGACGACTTCGATGATGCCATGACAACCGACAGGCACCTATAGTCTGAACTCTATAGTACTTAATTTGATTGCATTTCATCACAACATACTGACACGGAGGTTTACATGCAATTTTTTGACTCACCATTTCCACCAACCTGACTACTGGTCGGTTGCACGGATCGATCTGGAATTCTTGGTGCTGGTACTAAATGATGCCTGGATGGTTATCCGGTGGTCAAGGCGTTCGATCCTTAAGAGTATCTCTTAAATGTAGAGCCGAGCAGTTTCCACATCCATATAGGAGAGTTTCCAGGCTCTATAGCATGTAAGCCATGTGACGCATAGCACTGTATAGCCACTTGGACTGTACATTACATTACAGAGATCCGGAGAAAATCACTTAAAAATTTAATGCGCTGGCAGCTTTGTTTTGATTTTCACGGGGGTCAGATATTATTTAAAGTGAAATTTTTGCAATTTTTTAAAAATATAACCGAACATGAAAAAATTAAAGGGACGAAGTTAGTTATAGGTTGAAGTTTGCTGTAATGTTAAAGGGCATGGAGGATTTCAATTGTACAGTCCAGGCCGCACTGCCATCTTCGGGATATTTGCTTCAACTATAACTCTCTATAGGTCATGAACTCGGGCATAGGTATGGGCATGTCAATTCGCTAACCTGCCTGAGAGTCGTTCAATACATTGCCCACTTCAGTGATCGAATAATCTTTATGACATATGTGGAGAATTTTGCATAATTTTTTCGAAAAATCCGTCGACAACATTCTTTTGGTATAATCTTATCCATGCAATTTTTAAAATAGTCTTTAACTGGTTTGAAGAAAGTTGATTTTTCACAGGCAAGATTTTGGAAAAAGAAAATCTGATTTTTCCCTAGAACTGCCTTACAAGTTATAACTATAAGTTGCAAGTTGCAAGTGAAAAATCAATCCGACTCTGCACAGTTGTGATTTCCAAGTTATATGAAGAAAATAAATCGGAAGTTCCACCAAATAATATCTACAATTTAAAATTCATTTATTTTTACATTGTATTTTAACAGTGCAGTACAATATTAATAATTCATAGTAATTGTACAAAGATTGCTACATTTCATTATTAGCAATAATTATTAATTAATTTAAGAGTGGAGATCATGCTCTGCCAATATCTGATTCATTGAGTCAACTATCTGAAACGAAACTCCTCCGGTTTTATCGTTTGCTCTTCTTCTTCCCAGATTTTGATCTCCGGGTCGGTCTCGGGAGTAATGGACAATACGAGGCTGTGTGGGCAGAATCTCCAGTGGCTCCACAGTTTGGACAGATCAACTTGCTCAGTGCTGGACAAATAACTTCGGCTGAATGGGGGTCAAACACAAAAAAAAACGTTAAAAATGACCCTACTGATTTAATTCTAATTCTAACCACAATTGTTATAATCAAAACTTACTTGTTCCCGGACGGGTCAAATTATGGTTTGTGAAGACTTCTGGAGGCTCACCATTCCTCCTACAAAATGGGCAAAACTGGCACGTGATTCTTTTTCCAGTTGTGGAAAAATTGTCGCCCATCTGATGGTCGATCATTCCTGGGTCAGAGTAGTGGTGTCGATTACGGTCCTGCTTATGACTGGTGGCCATTTTGATTTGTTCCGATTTAAATTCCCTCATTCTTGGTGGCGTGGATTCAACGGTCAAGTAATTAAATGGCAAAAACTTTTTCCCTTTGTGAGGTCCAGAATATTCTACAATTGGTGACGGCTGTTAAATGAACAAAATTTAGTTAATTAATCAGGAATGACCTTACAAGAATTGGACCCGACGACCATTGTTTTCTGGTAAGGCCTCCTAATAACCTATGACCTTTGAAATTAAATATGAAATACCTCACTATATTCCAGTGAGATCTCAGAGGTGCCTTTCCCTTCGCTGCTGGTTGTTGATGGAGTCATTGAGGTTGACTGATTGACGTTTCCAGTGGCTTGGCAGCCAATAGTAGCAGTGGATGACGCCAACTGAGGCTCGATGACCTCATTTTCCAAATACTGCTGGTCACAATTGGCAAACATTTCTTGTGAGATGTTCACCAGCTCTTCTGAGTAATAAATGTTGAGCCGAGCAGTTTCCAACTCTAGGTCACGAACGCGGGCATAAGAGTGAATGTCAATTTGGTCACTTGGTTTAGTGTCGCTCAATAAATCGGCCACTTCCGGAATAGAATGACCTTTGACATGACATTAGAATAAAAATAGATAATAAATTCAACGAACTCGGACTAATTAGGGTGGTTCATAATAAATAACAATTTATCCTTAACTAATTACAAATATTCTGGGAATGGCTGTAAAAATTATACATACACTTTATTTTCGGCCATTCTACGTGGATACCTTTCATATTAAACATGCCCAGGCCTCAAATCAAATGGAACAAGAGTAAGAGGATATCATAATAATTGTGCCCTGCAGAGGTCAGAAAATACTGCGGTCCTAACAAAATTATGTCACTATATATTCATTGACAATGTCCACATCGCCGTAGAAGTAATGGGAAGGCGTATAGTTATGAACCACCTACCACCTTGTGCAGCTAACTTAAATATAATTAATAAATTTCATAAATCGTTACCAAAACTCTCTGTCGTGGAAAATTTTTCAGTAGATGACGTGATAGCGGTCTGCGAAGTAGAATGACCTCCACTGTCATGGTAAGAAGTGGGGTTGGTCTGACCTCCAGCTTCTTTCTCCCTGTCCGTCAAATTCATGTAGCGAGCAAACCTGGACCCTTCAAGTCCCACTCCTTCCGAAAACATAAACGAAAATTTGGACCCATTTGGCCCGGTTACATACATTTTGAGAAGTACACCGCAGAGTCCTGGCGGTAAAACGTAGTCTGTCGGATTTAGCTGCATTTTTGATTGTATTGTAGCCATTAACCTTCTAACAAACTTTTGTGAAGGTTCTACCACAGAAAGTCGAACCGTTGGGCCACCAGAAATAGTCATGTATCTCTATGGCCGTCAAACGGTTATAGTTTCTGGGGTAGAACCTTAACAAAAGTTGTTCAGGAGGCTTAGGGTTACAACTTATTAAATATGTAGGAAAATCCAACAGCCTGCTTTCTACTGTAAGGACTTTGCGGTGTTCTTCTCAAAATTAATTGAAGCTAGAATTCTAAAATAATTAGTAAGTATGGACATACCACTTAATTGAGTCTGTTCGTATGCTTCTTGATACTCCGAATAAACCTCGTCAATGTCAGGAGTGAACGGAAAATTGTATGGAAGGTGTTGCACGTAATTAAACCATGCCATTTTGGCTATACAATATCTGGAAGTATTAAATTCAATTACAAATTAAAAGTCTGAGTCAAATCAAAATAAGTCAACTGTTTTATTTAGAAAATGAAATAAAACTAAAAAATATGTTCAAACAATAAAACAAATTAATCAATAAATTCTTACCAGGCTGTCGGCTGTTAAAATTTCGGAACACTTTTCGTCACGTCCTTCTTCCTCGATAGTTCGCTGCAGACAAACGTTTTTTTAACTCGAACGAACAAGCGTTCTGTGTTTCAGAAAAAAAGAATGGAGGTCAAAGGGTCACGACTTCGAAAAAGGTAATTGGATTTTGAAACCCATGAAGGTCAAAAGGTCAGAAGTATTAAATGCATTGAGAAGGGCCTAGAAATATCTCAATAGTGCGCGGTGTGTTGACATGTTTTGTAATGCACTGGATGCATTATGGGTGGGTTACCGTACCACTGGAATTACAAAATTATTTCAATCTATATTCTTGAAAACACAGAGCTGACGATGGTTTTTTGAAAGGTCACGTGACCAAACAAGATTGAATTGAAAGAATTGAATTTTTGTGTAATGATTGGTAATCGGTGGTACAGTAAACCCTGCCCTGCGTCCAGTACATTACAAAACAAATCAACAATATTTCAGACCCATCTCAATGCATTTAAAACTCCTGACCTTTTGACCTTCATGGATTTTGAAATCAAATTACCTTTTCAAAAATCACGACCTTTTGACCTCCATTCGTTTTTCGGAAACGCAGAACGCTTGTTATTTCGAGTTGGAAAAACGTAGTCTGCAGCGAACAATCGAGGGAGAAGGACGTGAAGAAAAAGTGTCCCCCATTTTTTTAACAGCGTGGTAAGAATTTATTATTTAATAATTTTTAGTCACTGTTTATATTTTCTACAAATCTTTTGACTTTTCATGTACTTTTCTCTAACTTTTGTGGTAGAAGGTACATTTTAATTATTTTTATGCATTTCTCGTATATTTTTTTGTGATTGAATTTAATACGTCTAGTTACATTCAAAATGGCCAACTTCAATTACGCGAAGTATCTTCCGTACAATTTCCCGTTCAACCCCGAAATTGACGAGGTGTACGCGGAATATCAAGAAGCGTACGAACGGACTCAAAATTCTGGTATGTACAAATTTATTAATTATTTGAATTTCTAACTTAAATTAACTTTGAGAAGAAAACCGCACAGTCGGTAAGGTACATAGACAGCGGGCTATAGGATTTAGCTGCATATATGATAAGTTGAAGCACTAGACGTCCTTGAAAACTTTTGTGAAGGTTCTACCCCAAAAAACTATAGCCGTTTGACTACCAGGAATACGGAGAAAACCAAACGTGAACGATTTCTAAGTTAGTTTAATCAGGAGAGAACCTTCACAATACTTTGTCAGGTGGTCAAGGGCTAATGTAGCTAAATTAAATCAGCCTACTTTTTCCCGTAAGGACTGTGCGGTGTTTTTTTTCCAAATATATGTAACCGGGCCAAATGGGTCCAATTTTTTATGTTTTCGGAAGGAGTTGGACTTGAAGGGTCCAGGTTTGCTCGCTACATGAACTTGACAGACAGCAAAAAAGAAGGTGAAGGTCAGACCGGCCCTAATGCTGACCATGACAGTGGAGGTCATTCTACCTCGCAGACCACTGTCACGCCATCTACTGAAATGTTTTCCACGACTGAGAGTTTTGGTAAGGATTTTTCCGATTTAAGTTTAGCCGTACAGGGTGGTTCATAACCATACGCCTTCCCATAAACCATATAATGTATATCTCTAATTTTTACAGCCATTCCCACGTTATTTGGTATTAGCGGATAATGAATTGTTATGAACCACCCTAATTAGTCCGAGTTCGTTGAATTTATTATCTATTTTTATTCTAATGTCATGTCAAAGGTCATTCTATTCCGGAAGTGGCCGATTTATTAAGCGACCCTCACCCAAGTGACCAAATTGACACTCCCTCCTATGCGCGAGCTCATGACCTAGATTTTGAAACTGCTCGGCTTAACATTTATTACTCGGAAGAGCTGAGGAAGATCAGTCAAGAGATTCTGGCGGATTGTAACAAGCAGTATTTGGAAAATGAGGTCATCGAGCCAGAGATGGCGTCATCTACTGCCACTATTGGCTGCCAAGCTACTGGAATCGTCAATCAGTCAACATCAATGACTCCATCACCAGCCAGCAGCTCCGAAGGCAAGGAGAAGGACACTTCTGAAATTTCTATCGAACGTAATGAGGTATTTCATACAATATTTCAAAGGTCATCTGTCGGAAGGAGACCTTACCAGATACAATGGTCTGTGGGCCCAATTCTGGTAAGGTTTTTAATTTAATTGTACATATTTAACTAAATTGTGATATTTTATCAGCCCGCACCAATCGTAGAAAATTCTCGTCCTCACAAAGAGAAAAAGTTTCCTCCATTTAATGACTTGACCGTTGAATCCACGCCACCAAGAAATTGGAAAGAATTTAAATCGGAGCAAATCAAAATGGCCACCAGTCATAAGCAAGACCGTAACCCTGACCACTACTCTGACCCTGGAATGATTGACCATTGGATTGGTGACCTCAAGCCCAAAGTTTCCAGAACTAAAAAAAGAATTGCGATGTGCGAATTTTGCCCATTTTGTCGGAGGAATGGTGAGCCTCCAGAAGTCTTCACAAACCATAATTTGACTCGTCCGGGAACAAGTAAGTTTTAATTAAAATAGTTAGAATCGCTTAGAATCAGAATTAAATCGGTACGGTCATTTTTTAACATTTTATTTTGTGTTTGACCCCAGACGAAGTTATTTGTCCAGCACTGAGCAAATTGATCTGTCCAAACTGTGGAGCCACTGGTGAATCTGCCCACACAGCCTCGTATTGTCCATTATTCCCGTTCCTGAAACCTACCCGGAGATCAAAATCTGGGAAGAAGAAAGGCAGAGGATAAAAGCGGAGGAATTTCAGATACTTGACTCAATGAATCAGATATTGGGCACAGCGTGATCTCCACTCCTAAATTAATCAATTAATTATTGCTAATAATGAACTGTAGCAAATTTTGTACAATTTCCATGAATTTTTAAATTGTTGTAAAAATAAATAAATTTTCAAATGTGGATTATTATTGACCTTTACATTCAAATCCAGCATTTGGGCCATGACAACCGAAAATGGTTTGTTTACTAATTTCGCCGAATAAAACACTCCACCAAGTGCATTTAAAAAAATCAATTCATAAATTCACACCAACCAGTGAGCAAATTCCTCCAAGTTTATTAACATTCACAACATTAATTAGTTTAAACCCAAATCAATACAAATTCAAACTTTGAATTCCCGTCCGTTCCGTACGATGGCGTACTCAGCTTCCAAAGTCTGGCCATCCCGGCGAATTAATTTCTTGACTGGGGAATACGATGACAGCCCGAGTCGAACTTCCCTGATGGGATCTCCGCCTTTGGGCATGTCAGCAAGTCGTCTTCAATTACGTTTGGAGCAAATGCGTTTGCAATCCAATCGTCGTCTCGTGACGCCATCTCGTTCCCGCCCTGGAACCACTACAAATTTGGATCGTGCGATGATGAAAGACACTCGCTTACGTCTAGCCCCTTCAGCATGGAGCAACAAACAAGTCCGATTAGCATTCCAAAGTCCTTTAGGTAAGGTCCCCGGTTCAATTCCTGGTTGGCGCACTTTAAATTTGACATTATTTGCAGATGTCATGGATGATGATGACTTTTCTAGGATGACTTCGCAGCCAAGTATCAACGCTGTCCCAACTTTACGCTCCGCCTTCAAGGAACGCTCGCGTACGCGCACGGAAATGAAATTGGCTCCAGAGGCTCCGCCTCCACGTGTGGTGCCTGTTACCATTACTCTTCAGGTCCGTTTGTTTACAACAGGGGTTATCTGAAATTAAAAAGCAAATCAAATTTGTTTATTTTTTATTTTAGTTTTTAATTGCTCAATTTATATATATGTCACAGCTAAAACCCGAAGTCAGGGAATACCCGAAATTACATGTTAATTTCAAAAATCCCGCCAAATCCAGC
>JAQFYE010001016.1:0-26558 GCA_034694305.1 Protaphorura glebata | reverse complement strand
ATTGGAATTTTCGATTCAACTCTTTTGCAGTCACCACATTCAGCCTCTTCAGTTGACAGTGGCATAATTTTTATTTCTGTACTCCTCATAGATGCGACAAAAACCACTGCGTCAAAATTATCCTGAATTGGCCTGAAATTGTATCTCCAGGTCTAAGCTCCTTTGTGCCACAATGCGACCAGACCTACTTTCAGATACTAGACTATACGATGCCTTGTGGTGTCATCACCAGGATTGGTTTTGTGGATTCTAGAAATTCTGAAAATGACAGGCACATTATCACCATTGTAGTCTTCAAAATATCCTTCCATTCTTACCACGACCACGTCAAGTTTCAAAATGACAGTCTCGTAACGTCCTTTTCTCGGTGAAGCCATTTTGGGGCAAGGCAGAGGGTCCTTGATTCATTCTTCGGAACATTTCAAGGCTACAAATTCTACCAACACTACAAGTGAGAGTGAATGGCTCTTCTGACACTCCGGACAAACGAACTGTCCATATTCAAAAATATTATAAGTCTAAACTTAGAAATTTTATATTCTAATAACCTTAGGCCAGAAATTATAGTATGTTTCTTACCAGTTGTGTATTTTGACATTTTCATTTTTTTAATGTATATTCTTGTGGACAGGAATTAATTCCAATGAGCGTAATGACCTGTCTCGAAAGAGACTGGAATAAATTACCAACTAAGCCGCTGAACATTGAAATGGCACGTCATATTTGTTGTCCTTAATTGGTAATCGATAGGATTCAAAACTACCTTGACATATCTTCTTTGAGCATCGTTTAGTTGAATGACTTCCACTTTTGATTGCTTATAAGCAAACTAATGAAAGTACAATTTGGGAATGCATGTGCGTACACTCATTGATTGTTTCACATCCCAGACCCACTTTCTTTACTTCATGCTATTTTTCTTCGCGGTCACAAGATAGCGGTAATAGATTATATCAGTCCCCAGGGATTCCACTGAAGCAATGACAGGTTTGAGAAAAAACTTGGATCAGTGTTAGAAGAAACACGGCTTAGGATTACTTTTTCCGAAGAAAGTGTGTTATGTGATGGGAACTCATGCAGGAGAATTGATATCCCTATCTCCAGGAAAAGTAATCTAAAGTCAAATTGACAAGGAATTTCAGTCAATAACTTTCCCCGTGTGTACACACATACAGTTTGGCAATGACTTTTTCTGTCCTCATGTGTCTAGAGGGTGAGACCATTTTTTTATCAAATTGAAACCGAAAAAAAATGGTGCATACATTTGGAACAGTTCTCGCTCCCACGGGTAAGAGAAGCAGCTCCAAGTTTGTCACCGAAAGTTTAGCACGGAAAAGCTACATTTTTCAACTAACATAATAATTGGTGAAAAGAATGTTTACATAAGATCAAGGTAATTTTTTAGAGAAATTCAAAATTGTTAGATTATGGTGTCATGCTACCAAAACTCTACTTTCTCCGATAAACCAGTGGAAAAACAGACTGAAAATGTTCAACATGATATGTTTTGCGAGCAAAATATTTCTTCAAAGACTATTGCTTGTGGAATTTTGCTTGTAGCTGATATTTGACCCAAACAATATCAAAAGTACGAGGGCTATGGGATTTAAATGGGCAGAACTTTTTAGACACCGCTGGTAGTAACTCACGACATCTCATTAAAGTTTCCAAAAGTATTTAGCATTTCCGAAATACAACAAACACCAAAATCAAACTTACATATTTAGTACATGAATTGAATTCAGAAATAATAAGCGTTGCACTTATTTACTTCCTTGAATATAAAAAGAGTTTTATTGTGTTTTTTAAAAATTAACATTGACTATGTAAAATTTTGACGCGCATGTGACTTGTGACCGTGTGAGTGAACTTTTAATCGAGATTGATTGTGCAGTGCCTACATATAAGTTAATAAAATTATACAAACACACAAAGTATTAACAAAGAACAAGTCAAAATATGACGAAAATTAATATTATTTGATGAACTGTAAGCTTTTCACTTTTCCAGACTCAGAACACATAATTATTCTTTCTGTTCTATGTGAAGCCTTTCAAAGCGTCCACTTTCAGGGATAAACCTGCATTTGGTTTGTATAATTAACTTGGGCCGACGACTTATCCATTGCGATTCAGGCCGTACTCTTCGTAAATGTAAACAATAAAAAGCACAAGAATTGGTTCGATATAAGGATAGGTCAATTAATGGGTAACCATTCTAATACCGGAGTATAGCGCGATAACTCTAACCAAGAATAGACTAAAGGACGTATTTGATAGAAGGTTTGCGATATGGACATCAATTTAAAAAAAACAATTGAAGATTCTTTCTTTGTCTGTGAATATGTTTATGAAGAGAATTTGACTATGTTGTCGGATAGGAATTTCAATTTTGAGCTCTGGTCATTGTTATGGGACAGGATGGCAGCCAACACATATCTCCGCTTTGTTTTATTTAACATTACTATAGGGTTCAAGAAAACGATCAAGAAGATTATTCGTTTTACAAACTTTCATCATTCCGGTTTTATGCCTTCTACTATACATTCACTTTGAAAACTTTCACACAAACGAATATTCCGAGTTTGATAAGATATTTTCAACTCAAACGTTAAATATAACAGTAAAGTCCTCACACAATTCTCCCCTGGGTACGTATTTTAAAAGGTCCCTCGTGATGACGATCATTATGTGTGTCTCATCAACATACAATAAAACTATAGTTTACAAAATTGTCACTGATGTTCCCATAAACTTTCACTGGTGATTTCGTAACTGAATAACCAAAATAAATTCACATTCAAAATTATGAGACGTCTAACTTAACAAAGTTCATCGAACCCACTTAAAATAAATAAATTGAGTGTTAACGATTTTGATTCTTGAATTAGTTTAACAGGAGGAAATTGTTTCTATAAAACGGTAGGACAATGATATCACAAAAACGAGTTCTCAGGCTTTCTGCCTTAATAAATTAGACATTAAATTACCGTGCGTGCCATAAACAATGAAATTGGAAGTCAGTAAATCCCTTTTATAACATATGTCG
The DNA here is from genome assembly GCA_034694305.1 of Protaphorura glebata. NCBI lineage: Eukaryota > Metazoa > Arthropoda > Collembola > Poduromorpha > Onychiuridae > Protaphorura > Protaphorura glebata. The sequence goes on along the minus strand of JAQFYE010001016.1, from coordinate 23,510 downwards.
TTATAACATAATGTACAAAACATAACACCAGTAAAACCAAGGAATCTGTGCTTAGATATTCAGATTGGCGTATTTTTGACATACGGTACGCACCTTTTGGTGGTACGTTAATAAAAAAAAACTCTGTGGGTTATTAAACCGAGACTTTAATGTACGTCATGATTTAGTATAACAAGATTGAACAGAGTATTCGCAAAACTTAACAGAAATCGGCGAACGAGATTTTTCTTAAGATAGTCTAAGTAATTCATCCTAATCTTATGTAAATAGTTACAAATGATTCAAGAAGTACATTTCATATTATCTGAAGAATATTCGACGATGACGCGACGTGACTTGATGACTTGTGCGGTATGGCCATGATGGATATCTATTTGAAATTATGAACTCTTCGTATGGATTCTTGTCGTTGAAGTTTTTTTTGTAAATGTTTAAACCAACAACTTTTGAATGTTGAACAAAGAGGAGAGAGGGATGAATTCATTTGGGCACTCTTTTGGAAGTCGGTAAAAAGATCCCAGACATTTTTGTGTCAATGGGACTACGATCATCGTAGAGTGTAGGAGCTTGAAGAATAATTCCCCCTGTTCCAACTAACACAGCCAGAGTAAATATCCATAAGAAGAGTCGATCTAGCACCATAGCCACGTACTTCCAGTCTTCCTTCACCTGGAAACAAATAAATGGAAAAACATGAAATTCAACTTGAGAGTTTGGGAAAAAAAGTTTTTAAAATGTATTTCACGTCCAACTCTTCCAACTCTACTTATAGAGCCCGTTCCAGGTTTAATGGTGCATTTGATTCTATGCCACAGTCAAGTCTTCTCCTGAATGAGAACAGAGCACAAGTTTTCCCAAACTTTTACCTCCGCTCTTAATGGAAACATCTTTCTGTGCCCGCAGACACAAAATACCACGGAATACAATATGTTTTAATTAATTCTAGAATCCCGGATTTCGCAAATCTTAATTGTTCAAAAATTCGTTTCAATTAATAAAAAACAATTATTATATTTCAAACAATGCATTTTTACTAAAAATTTGATCTTTTCTGTTTATTCTATTGTCGTCGGTTTCACATCCGTTTGGAATAGAAATTGAATGAAAGTTTTATATGAAAGCATTGAAAATGTGAATACCTGAGTCCATGGGTCTCATTTTCATTTAATCACGCATTAAAGTGCTACACAAAGATAAGTATTTCAACTCCCCCAGGGCTATAAAAATTCTTCTTCACTCAAGTAAAGTTGAGAACATGAAAGGCGAAATGCACTTTTAACCCAGCTCCGGGGATTTCGTACGTGAAAATGAAAAACCCCTTGGGACAGAGGACAATAAATCTCTTAGGATTTACAGTGGATCTTCGGTCTTGGCCAAATACGTTAAACCTACGTACGTCAGTCCATAGGTTTAGAATCCCTTGGATTTTGTCCATGAAAAACCGACAATCTGTAATTTCATTCGGAAATATGTGTTATGTTAAATTACCCTTATCGATTCTTCTTCCCTCCTCGTGTGCTCAGCAATAAATCGGACACCGTCAACAGCCTTGGAGACCTCCGGACAACCCGGCCAAGAAGAACTGTGCCCATTGGTACCACCTCCCTCATTGTCATGGTCATGAAGCTCATTTGACCGGAGTAATGGATGAGATGATGTTCTCGAGGGTGGGGCTGGTGGTGGCGGTGGAGGGGGCATTCCGTGAATTTTACAGTTCCCATTCAACCCCAAACCGTCAACGTCACGGCTAAAAATTTCACAAAATTTAAACCGAAGTTAGATCCAAGTTAAACCGCAGCCAAGACACCGTAGTAGTATGATTCCGGCCTCGTAGATATAGAAGATAATACCTTAATTGACGAAGATTGTGTAATATCTTAATTCTGTCATCACAAAATTTAGGTTAAAAAACAAGCGCAGAGTATTACCACCAGTTTTTCTCATTTAAATTCAAAATTAATTTTTACAAAGTTTATAAAGTTTTCATAACGTTTAAAACAATACAACAGACAATTTCATAATACGTAGATTCATGTGAATGCAAATAAACGACGTCCATGAAAGTCTCAAATTTGTCATGTCATGTCATTTTGGTTTTCACGTTTACTCCATTTAAGGAAAGCATAAGTACGAGATAGGGAGTTTAAAAACCTGAACGCGGGGGCCGGAGAAAGCAAGAGAGAAAGCATAGGAGAAAGTGAGTAAAGAGGCCTTTCCCTGCCCTGTAATACGTCCATGTCATCGTCGTAATCGTACTTTTGTATAATTCTTTGTGTAGGTAAGCCTTTCGTTCACGTCATACTAAACAGGCCCCCCGCCACTTTGCTTTTGTTTGTCTTTCAGACATTAACATCAATAGGAATTTAGCCCATGTTATTTAGAACAACTCGTAACATTGCATTAGTACGACGCTGTGGGAAAACAAGAGAATACTTGCTCCCTGTAGTGCGAGTTCCCATGGCCTAGTATTTTACGTGAGCCGCGTACAAAAAAACTCCGGGAATCCAAAGTTCAAGCACTTTCAGTCTTCTCTCAACATTCACTCTCTTTGTCTAAACACTCTTCCTCTAGTCTTACTTTAGAAAATACAGTCGAAATTGTGTTAAAAAATCAAGAGCAAGAACATTGAGTGCGTACTAATTCAATCAAAGAAAAGAATTCGTAATCAGTGGTTAACACATTTCGTGGTTAATCAGGAAAAGTCCGAATAAACAGGAATTTCTAGGATTCTAAGAAAACACGGTCAGTAGTAAAAGTCCTTTCGTATAGCGCTTCAAAATTGTGTTCAGAAGGGAAAGTGTTAGAGCGTTACGGCCACTAAAGTGGCGATTCTATACGGCAAACAAATAACTGCTCTAATTCCCCTGCAAATTAGTGTTCAATCACTAATTTGAAGCGATGTCAAAAATATACTGCAAATGAGGGTCAATGACCTTTAAATCCATCACCAGATGTCTCTGTTTGTAGCTCACGTTAATTTGAAATTGAAGCTACTTGGGAATACGGCTGATTTGTATTTGGTATATTTTAAATGTTACCTTGGCGAATAATCGTGAGCAGAACGGCCCCCAAGGAGATCTCCGAGGCAAAGAGCTTCCCTGATGTCCCTCAACTGAAGGGGGTCATGGAGTGAGAGGGTGGGGCGGAGCTCAAGTCCCGTACATGTCCGCACCAGGAGTCTTCCTCCACTTCCACTTTGATTCAACCCGTGATGACCAGATTTCCCGGACAGGCTAACACAAACACACAAACACACCCATAAAACATGAAAAGAAGACAATTTTAAGTGTCACCACTTGGACACATCATCCAAGGAGCTCAGTTTTCATCCACTCACTTCATGACCAACATTTTAAATCAATTCATCTCTGTCAACCTATACTCTAGAAAGGAAAACTCGCTAGAGCTTTTGGATGACGGACGATTCACATTTCATTGACATTGCCCTCCATTCAAGAACTCAGATATATTTTATTTAAGGCTACTAAACGTCCAGTTTTCCCCCAGATCGTCTCGCTTTATGATCCGTGTCCCAATGTCCAGAAAGCACCATACTTTTTGAATTATATCTCAGTGGTTCCCGCAATTCGTTGTCCAAAGCTTTGACTTTTCTTTTATAAATGAAAATCTCAGCTGATGTTCACTTTTCTTAAAGGCCTCCAAGAAAGAATTATATTTCTTGGATACGTCTTCATTTAAATCATCAGCTCCATTGTTCACGCAAAATAACCGTAAAATACGTCATATTGATTGATCAGTGAGTGTCGTCATTTCTGACTTTTCAATTCGAGAATATTCTGGGATTTTTTTTCGTACCAAACTCCGTAGACCAATAGAAATAAAGAACGTTCCGTTTCTCTATTTTTTGAAATTAAGTTATAATAATTTTGTTCAATTTAATAGTACAAATTGTACGTATTACGAATACTGGTAATAACGCGTACTAGATCACACACGTGCAGATGGACTCGCGTCCATAGAAGTCGATAAGCCGCATGAACTTTCACAGACTCATATAAGGGCCACAGTTCACATGCAAGTTTCAGATTGGCATAAAAACTCCGGAATTACTCAATTCAAGTGTCCTAATGAAGAATTATGAACGTTTTGTCAGCAGATATAAAATTGTTATTCATTTTTTTCGCAGTCGTTGTCCGCATTTTCAGTCACACCCATTTTTACAGGGAATTCTGATTTAAGTGCGTTATGGCCATGCGAGATATGTTTACTTTTGTGTATCATTTCGTCAGTGAAAGAATATTATTATATTTTAATTGATAAACACAACAATTTCTACTTTCAATTTTTATTTTCATGTCAATGAGCATACTTGTATGTGTGACTGCGTTGAAATATCACACTAATGAAAAAACAAACAAACAAACTTAACAAACTTCTCAATAAGAAACGTTCTCTTTGACGAACCGGAATCCCCATATGACGAAATCCGTGAGTTTTCATACATTGTTTACTGTATGCGGAATTATCAGACTGATCTTACTTTTTCGTTTTGGAATTAGCCCTTGTGAGTATGAAATGTTCCCTGTTTGAGATATTCAAGACATTGAGATGCTCCATATTGGAATTTGATTTAAAACGCAAAACGTTTTCCCATTTACTTTGATTAAATTAGAGTTGAGAGTAAATGCAAATGCAAATTCTTGAGTGCAGGAAGTGAGTGCATACAATTGTAAGGATTTCTCTGTGGATGAGTGACGGGAGGCTTTAAATCCACACGTTTATATTGCCTCTTTCATTTCATCACCATGTTATAAACAAGGTGTCATCACTCACAGCTTGAAGTGGTAGTACATACTTCAAGCTAGACTCCTAATATAAAGTTTAGAGTGTAATGTACAGGGTGGGCCAGAAATAGCAATCTAACTTTGATCAGTGATTCAAGGACTTATAGCCATGATTACTCCGATTGTCATGAAATCAACATCAATGGAAATCTTATGCATCAGAAGGTTATTACGTATAAACTTTACGACCACTTAATTTGGGACTGTCAGATTTCTGACATCTAACAATTCCATGGGTTCTCATGCGCCCATTTATGGTCTGATGCTTGCAACTTAACTCTATGATCGGAAATTTTTGACAGAACCAATTGGTTTTAATGCAGTAGTTTTGGAGATACCCGCATGGCGACATCATTTTTATTAAGGGTATCCTGGACAACAAACTGAAATGGAGGTTTAAAAGAAAGGGCTCAACTTAGTGGTAGAGGTCAACCCAAGGAATTGTCCATTGCTTCATATCGGCCTTCGGTTGCTTATTTGGAAATATCACATTTTTAATCGTAAGTACGATAATACCAAAATATTCTGAATCCAGTAAAAGGTGATTGTATCTCGGCACTCGCCAACTATGATGTCTCGCAGGAACAACCATTCAAAATTGGATTACTTATTTCGGCCACCCTGTAAATGTGGATGATATTGGAGAATTTGGTATGAAAATTACCTTTCCAAGTAATACTGTGGTCTTCGCATGACAAGGAGTCTAGGAAGAATGTGTAGAAACACTCGTCTGACCCAGGGGGCCATGGTATGAGTTTGAGGAGTCCGGAAATGAACATTGAGAACCACGACCGTCACACATATACTGAAACACAGAGAGAAATTGAGGTAGAAAGTACTTAAGGCATTCGTCCACTTTCTCCAATCAAACCTCCACTCCAGTTCCACGACTCTCTCAGAAGCAATCAAACGACCACAAACAAACCTCTTCGACGACGACGGAGTCTAATGGAATCGTCCTTTCCTTGGTCCTGAGATTGAGAAAATAGTATAATTTACCATCACTGCCTTCCTTACATGTCCTCTCACCGAGCAATTTGCAATCAAGACCACCTTATCGGACTTTTCCATCAACTTTCTTCCGCAACCACTGCTCCAGTTTATTTAAATGTTTCCTTTACTCAACTCTGCCAAACCACACTCTTTTGAGGTCCACATTACTGTGAAGGTGGTTCCATTTTCGTGTTTGACCACCGACGGATGGAATTCATGAGAAAATATCGATTTTCATAACGCTTTTGTTGAAATTAAAATTCCTTTCATTTTACCAAAAATTATGTCCCTACTATTTACAGCACAGCCAGCTTCGGAGCTTCCAAACTGGCGTTTGGAACTGTGATAGCCAGTGCAAGTTATGAAAAGTCTTCAAAGTAGTATCGCGCCTGTAAAATATTCTATACATACCTATACGCCTTCCCTGTGAGTCCCTGCGAAGTACCCTCATCAAGAAAATTAAATTTAAGAGGTGGCTTTGTTTAATTACGTTTCAAATTATTAAGACAAGAGAAAGTTCCAAGATCACTCCTGCCTTGACATTTCCATTAAACTTTACCACGTAATTGAAAAGCATACATGTAGCCCTATTCCAACTTGAATTTGACTTTAACGCGTGTGACATGACTTGAATTGAATGAAAGGAAGCAGGTAAGTCGACTTTGTGCAAAACTTCCCAAACCTTGCATTCAATTTGAACCTCCTATTATCTCCCTCAACATCTTTCATTAAAAGTGACTTAAAATATCAAACAATCTACTCCTATATGAAAAAATAAATACGTCCTCAGGTATTACACCCCGAGAAATTAAATTCTGGAAACATACACGTGGGTGTTTTTTCTAAAACATGGTAGTTCTCTCCAATAGGAGAAAGTCCACTTTCACCATAATCCCTAGCCGAATCCACAATTTGCCTTAGACCAGAAAATGAATCACGTTGTGTACGCTTTGAGAGGAAAATTTTTGTCTAAAGATAGTCGTTCATTACAGAAGGAACCCTAATAACCTCCAGTAATCCTTTCCATGTTAACCTTACGTTGCATTGGTTCTTTTTTTTTTATTAAGCAAATGCTAACGGCGGTAGCGGTATGGAAATTTTCTGACGGAGGAAAGAGTAGAATGGGGAAATAGAGTCTCCTTGCATCTAATGGGTTTCATCCGACTAACTCAAAAGTGTACTAACTTGCACTGCAATATACTTTTTCCTTATTCAAATCCTACATAATATTAAATCCAGTCGGTTTACTCTTTTTCTCCCTCTTTTTTCATTTGAATCTCTCCGCATTACGTAAACATTCATTTCAGACTTGTCTTATGTCCTTAGGTCTGTAAACCGTGTATTTGTAATATCAAATCCGTGGAAAAATCCTCACTCTCAATTCAGCACATTCCTCTTGGGCAAAGGGAAAACTAATCACAAAAAGAAATGAAAGGAAAATGGAAAATATTGTACACAATATTTTATTCATGTACAGTTCCATCTTTTTTCTCTACAATTTTTCATAGAGAACAAAAGTTCTGGTTTCAGAAAGCAAAATATGAATTGAATTTGGAGTATTGCTTATATGTCAAGATATAATTTAAAATAGCCCTATCGCACAGTGCAAATATTGATGCTGATTGGTAAGTATTTCTAGCTAAAAACTGCAATTTCAAATCTTTTCAGTTTAATGAAATACTTTAAAAAAATACAGTTTATAAAAATTGATTGGCTTTCACTTTCACTCTACGGCTTAGCACATAGCCACCTGTGTATTTCTCGCGGCGAAACGGTTAGACTTTCGAGGTAGGACCTTCACAAAAGCTGTTCAAGTTCACATATCAGAAACTGATGGCATTCCAACGGCGTAATTTTTCCCGTAAGGTTTGTGCCCTTTGTTTGGTAAATAGTATTTTAGTACTCTATAAATTATGAATCTCTTTGTCTCTTTCTTCAAACTTTTAATTTTTATGTTGTTTCAGAAATACTTTTAGCAAATTTTGCGAAAAAGTAACAAAAACGTATTCACGAGCTACGAATACCATTTGCTTCCTTTTTCCAAGTTAGTATTTCTACTTTAATATTTCCAAAGAACAGAGATCGGTATGCGATTGGATAAGAAAGCAGTGGTTGACTTGACCTCACTACCCAGGTTTTATACTCATACTCTTTGCCCAGAGCCAGAGTTCTTTTAAAATTCTCAGACGGAGTTCAAGCCTTCTGACGGTGCCAAATACAATAAATCCTTTCCTTTAGGTTCTGAGAACAAATTTTGGAGGAAAAACCTGATCTTCCAAGTCTATAATTTCACGGTACGTGATGTGTTAGAGAACGAGAGTCTTTTTTTAGAGAGAGAGTTGGAGGTTGGAGATTTGAGGTTGATATGGTCATAATGGGTAAAAATCTGGAGCATATGTCCGTGCTCAGTCTGTAACTTACCTCACAGTATCGAGGATCATAGTGAAGAGCACAAACTTGCCAAGAAGTGGAACGACGAGACTGGTTGGAGGAATGATTTCTGCCAGCAGTAAGAAGAACACAGTGAGGGAGAGGAGAATGGATATTGACAAACTGACCTGGAGAAAAAGTAAGTAGAGGGGAAGAGATTATAATTAAATTTATTGTCATCCCTTTTATTTGGTCCACGAAGATAACAAGGGGCCGTAATGGATTCACCGGAAGGCAAGACTAGCATTCTCAATGTAATTAATCAGCGAACCCATGAACTCCTTCGGCTAATGGTCCGATTTTTCAAGATTTCCACTCTTATGGCAAAGTATCATTTTTAAACTCTGGTGGGGCTATGCATTCAAGTCCAGTGGTACTCAACCTAATCGGCCTGGTACAGGTTCCTATCTACTACCTGTTGGGACGGAGTTCGATTCCCCGGGTCTAGTATATCTCCGCCCGACTTTTTCAATACTGTGAGGTATTTAAATTGCATATGCACTGATTTCTCCCACTTTCGTATCCTTAAATCAGTAAAGTGCCCTAATGGTGTGGGGATATTAGGTACCACGGCCAAGAGGATACCCAATGACGGTATAAACAGTCATTGGGCAAAGTGTGGTAAAAATGGCGTGAATTCTGAACTTGTATATCAGAGTTGCAGGCTTTCACCCTGGTAAAAATAGGCGATAAGCTATCATTTGACAAAAAATGTGTGATATCTCAATCCAGGCAGGATAAAGTCCAGAGTATAACCCCCGGTGTCTTTCTTCCGATAAAGTTTGTTCGTGAGATCGATTTTTAGGTTTCACAGACTGTCCTTGACATATTGGTTTCATACTTTCTCTCCCGAGTCGGACGGAAGGTAGAAGACCAAAATCGTCAAAAAAGAGATTCCCATGCAAGGGATGATGAGGTTGACGGTGTAGAAGAGCGTTTTTCGTCGCATCGTAATGTTGAATGTAATGTCCAAATACGGCTCATCGCAACAAGTGTAGAATCTTTCGTTCCGCGTGGCCGGCACGTCCAAAATATCCCACTCAACGGACGGGTAAAATTCGGTCAAGTCTATCCCAACCTCAACGATCGTCGACTCTTTCACCTCATCCGTGTGTCGAAGATCCACCTTTTTTCAAAAATGAAATCATCACCTTTTTCCTAATTGATTATTCGTATGGAATGCGTCAGTTCTCTGAGAAAGTCGTAAGTATCGACTCAGAAAAAAATATTAGGATTCTTTAAAACACGATATTGTAGATTCTAATACGTGTTCTAAAGAACTGACCTGAAAGCCGTCGTAGGTCCATGACCCGAATTTCATAACGCAGGTTTGTTCGTCGAAAGGAAAATATTCCACGTCTAAGCAAAAATATAATACAGTGTTAGTCCAGTAATGAATTATTATTAATTAAACTACAGCTTCTTAGAGTAACGTTCCGTAAGGATAAAAGTATAAAATAAGCTATCAACGCTAATTTCTTTAAAATATTCCATACCGATCTCACAGGAAGATTTGTAAATGGCTGGAGGTCTCCACTCTACTTTTCCATTGTGATAGAGCGTGGCCTTGGTGGCCAATGTCACCTCAAAATTCCCATCCGCGCTAGAAACAAAAGGATAAGCAAAAAATGCATTTACTTTAGAAAACATTTGCTGTTTAGAGAAGAAGCATCCTGGGGTTCCATCAACGCACTTGTGTTTCAGAGCACATTAAAGTATTGTGAAGAAAATGAGATTACTCGTGGAAGAAAATCCTAAATTTACATTCTCCACATTGAAGTCGAATATTGGATGGAAGTCAATGTAAAAGACATTAAGGGCTTTCCCTTCTCCCTCACTTTCACTCACATTGAGATGCATTTCACGCAGTCTCGCGTCCCACAGCAACATTCACTCACAATGCAGAGTTGATGGAACTCCAAAATGCAAACGTGAGGAAAAACACGAATTGTTTTCAATTAAATTCACACAAAACATTGAATGTCTCAAGGGAAATACGTGTATGTATAGTGTATCTGCATTACCACTGTAACTGATGTCAAAGGAATCGGTTTCACACCTAATTCTCTCTTTAAACTATAGTCAAAGACACGCTCGAAATTGCCTATCTGTTAAACAAAAGTTCGCTTTTTATTCCACACAACTGAGCATAGTTACGACAGATTTAAGTTAAAACTTTTGTAGAGTCACCTTACTAAGAAAACACTGAAATTAATTGATATTCATCGTCTGCAGAAATGGTATTTGACGCAGGGACAGTCATTCAAATTGTAGGAGAGTCCTCCAGCGGAGACAGAAAAGAAAAGAAAGCATTTAAAGCATAGTGACACGTACTGTAGACTACCCTGGGCAATCAGTTGCACCATTCTACAGTAAACTGACCATTACATCGCTAATATTGTTTGAAAATGGCAAATGACAAGTTTGCCTTTCGAATCGACCTCTCCTCATACTTTGTTCACGGGGTCAAGCTTTAAAATACTTGATACAATGGAATCGAAGTGGCCTATAATTCCACATGTGGAGTGTACAGCCAAAACTGATCTAATAATGGCTTATTCGAATAACCCATTATAAATACAACTGAAAGAACTGAAAGTATCCTTTAAAATTTGGTAGCGTTCTGTGTGGTCGTATTCAGGTGTCAACAAGTATTTCATTGAAATCAGACCTTCCTCTTTCACAATTGTTTTAGTCTAATCCATGCTTAACAAATTGAACCCGATTTACAATTCAGCCAACAGTTCGGGACATGCATGTACATACATACAAATGTAAACAAGCAATGTGTGTATTTCATCATTTCGTATGTAGGTGAACGACTAAGTAAGATTAACGCCAGCGCGAGCAAAATGCTCTGTTCGTACTTCACCCGGGCATTCTAAAATACCATGCTTTACCTTTCACCCATTTCCTGTGTTCTGATTTGTGGTATCCATGTATATGGATCGAAATCGGATCAACCGTTTACTTCCACCGCTCAGCTTTTGACTACAATGGCAACATAATTGGCACTATGGTCCGGATTATTTGAGTACTACTACCATTATTCTCATGACCACCGACCTTGGGTATATGTTGTAGTTTCGGGTATTTTCAGGCTCCTAGGACTAAGCGAACGAATCAAACGAAATATAGCGAGGAGGCAAGAACAACCCGTACCGCCACACGATATGTAATGAAATCGCTGGCAGGGCACTGTAATTAGAAACACATCATCGTCCAATGGTGAAATTAATTATTGTTTAAACTAACTGCAACATATTTAATGGGATTCAATTTGTAACTAACATTCTACTTTTGAGCACTAATTAATCACTGCGAGCTTTGAACCGATTGAGAGCTCATCAAAGTGGTTTTAACACTGTAGTTTTAATTCGCCAACGGTGTTTGTGATTTCAAAGACACTTGACACCTGAACTACCTTAATAACATTTACAGACAGCTCAGATTTATATTAACCGACTTTTAAACAGTGGCACACATTAAGGGATTACTGCTGTACAAATTGAAACCCCAGAAGAATATATGTACTTGACAGAATAAACCTGAAATCACACATGTACTGGAACATATGGATTAAATGCCACTAATCTTCAGTCGTCCTAGACTTTTCAGAAATTCCTTGTAATAATTTGACGTGATGGTCAATGACCGTTCAAGTATAGACCGGATGAGGTCTCTAAATTGTCGTAGATCGTAGTGTTATGATGACCGAGCGTTCAGTTGGTTCAAATCACCGAATAGCATGCAGGGATTTGAGATTCCGGTATTTGTACTTGCCCCTTGAACAACATTATTCGTCATCGGCCATGTAACTCTATTATTTTTATTTTTTTATCCCAAAAAAGAGACCCAGAAAACTAGCCGTAATCTATTATTGGCTTGTGGTGTGTGTGTGTGTACGGGTACGCGTGTGCGTGTGATTTTCTTTCCTAGACTGTTTTTAGGAACGTGCGAAGTAATATCCAGGTGAGTTGAAAAATATTGATCGTCGTTCCCCCCATTGCTCACTTGTTATACAGGACGATGTCGGGTCTCCAAATATGATCTGAAGGCACGTGGAGCATATTCACACCTCCGTACTCGTTAGGGTCCCAAGATAGCTTGTAGTCGTCCCAAAACTATACAAAAAGAACAAAGAAAATCCACAGATTATTATTATTATTATTATGCAGGGATCCTTTCCGATTGTCCAATTCAATATACTTACTTCAAAAGGACTTTCTATTTCCGTCCTTTTTATACAGTAATACTCAATTAGCCTACAAAGGGATAAGGGGCGAGAAGTTTTTAATCCAATCTGAGTTGTTATTTTTATGACACGACTTGACGGTACCAAGAAAGTTTCGGAAGAAGAAAAGCCGCCAAAGAATAATTCAAAGTTTGTTTCTTCGAAACTCGTATGTAAGTGTAGCGGAAGAAAGGAGAAAGTTACATGTGTTGCAGTCCGAGTATAATTTTCAGGTCAGAAGAACTTATGCATTTTGATTCTGCTAAACCTATCAAATATTTATAATTTTATCAGATTGATAAAATATTATTTACTGACATCGCCATCAATTACGTGAATCAGGTATGGAAATACATATGACCTGAAAGCATAATCCATTTATCCTGATGGACTGGAACATACATTAGACAGTTCCTATTCATATCTCACTTTCACCATAATATTAAAGCAGATGGAAAATCTAGCGGAGCATGGAATGCACCCATACATTCATTGAGGTGTGTAATAGAAACACAAAGGAAACTGGTGCTAGGACGTTACATAGTTGATTTGACTTATTAGGTAAAATAAAAGGTACTGAAGGTCTTTGAGTACATAAGAGTCCTCTGGCCCACTTTGGAAAGTCCTACAGACCGACTGGGATTAAAACTTTATGGAATTCAAATGATTTAAGGGTTGAATTAATCAAGGAGTTTCCTACTACTACTAACTAATTCAATAAACTACACATTCATGTGCCATGCACTTCATATAATTGGACCAACATTAATTTTAATTCAACTCTGTACGCTGGTAATACATGGAATAAGGCACGCACAAAATAGTTTAACGACACAGCCTTGTTCTTGTGAATTCGTGCAGTATGACAACATTTCAAATTCTCACACATGACATAATAGTTGAATCGTGGGAAATGTTCATTTGGTTGGGACAAGAAATTAAAATATAATGACAATATGATTCAAATGATAGTTGCTAAAATTTTTGGGTCTCCAGTGCAGGCGTGCAATAGAACAATGAACATATAAAAATTGGGTCGACTGAAGGTGAAATAATGAAAGGTTGGCGAGGATTTATGGTTAAACGGTAAATTATGGATGTAATTAAATCGATATCCTAAGGACATAAAACCTGACTTTAAAACTGCAAAGTTTTTAATGAAAACCTTGGAGTTTTAACAGATACTTAGGAGTTCAGGGTCGCAGTCCAAATCGTCACCAACTTAACACTCCACATGGATGGTCATAAAATATTGGATAATTCCTAAATCAATATTGTTTTCAAAATAAATGTGAAAATTTTTTTCCAAGAAAACGGTGATGTTCTTTTGTGTGACAAAACATTACAAAAATTTCAAGTCCGTAGATAGAAAATTATGCAAAACTTACAGGTCGTACTCGTTTAATTAATAGCCCGGGCTTCTATTCATTAAGAGTGGTTCAGAATGCATAGGGTTCACCGCTTTCTCCATTAAGATATGTGGAGAAAGTTGGAGAAAGACCCGGGTTATAATACACCACCATAAGCACATCTTTCGTAATTTGTTCCCAAAAGTTAATACTGACCTGCCCTGAATACTAAAATATAAACAGAAACCAAAGTTGCAACGGAACTAGCAATATGATAAATATCCTGTTCAAATATATACTTATTAGATGCATAAGTTAATTTATAAAACGATATATTATCTCACTCAAATTGGAGACCCCCCGCTACTCCCAAGTAAACTTTCCTTTTTGTGGTTACTAAGGTTCTTTGTGAACACTGGAAAGGAAATAATTCAAAGTTGAACAAAAAGATAACCTAAGATAAAGTGCACTAGATGCAGGCAGGTGGTCGGACTCATAAAATAGGTTTAACTTAAACTACAGCCAAGGTACATGGACTGGGGACTTGGAACAGAACTACAGCTCTGCATAATACATCAGCCAAACCGGCGACGTCGACAGATATTATAGTTCGTAAAACTTTCTCCACGCCAAAAATTCCAACACCAACACTTTCTGCAGTTTTTTTCCTTCTTTAGAAATAGCTCAACCACGTAGCATATAGTTATGGAACGTGAGGAAAAAATTCATACACGTCCCCGATTAAATTTGCTCTTGCATCCTTCGACTACAAAAATTTGTGTACAACCCTGCACTATTGTAGTGCGTGAAGATTTAGGAGTAAGAAAAATATAAAAATTGTATAAAAAGTATAAACTTCAAGTTCTCCAAGCATTCAATTGCAGGGTGTCTCGAATACACTATAACGTATTATTGAGGTCGGCGTCAAAATCACATTTTCGATTGATCCTTTACTTAGCCTCAAAATTTTCGGTTAGGTTACGACGATCTTGGTAGGACGAATTTTGTGTTTCTAAAAAAAAAATTCATTCCTGAGTTCCCTTGTCGCAAAATCAATAGTCGAATCCTACACCTTAAATTTTGCCACAGATTAAGTGAAGTTTAAGAGTCACACAATAAGTATGTATATTAAGGAGGAGGTCTAGAAAGGAACAATGAGGTACTACCAAGCAATCTAAACCATGCCGACTAAGCCAGTCGCGGTAACACACACAATAGGTAATGTACTTATTAAACATTATGGCAGTACTTACACTTAAAAAAAGCTCGGTGAAAAATTATATTGAAATTTATGAAAATAGGGAAAAATTCACGGACGGATTGATCTTAAAGTGTTGGGTAGGATTTACATCATCTTAAATATATGACTCCATCATGAATTTGGGAATTAATGTGTCGTGGGACACCCTGTCACAGATTCGTGAAACCTTGTGCACAAATTCATCATTTCTTTCTTCCCCTTAACCCGAGGTTTTGAACAGGTCCTCATTTTAATACAACCACTCATACGGAAACCCAGCGTCTAACATTTTCCCCGTAAAATAGGCGGGATGCATATGACATAAAATGTATCACATACCTGCTCCACCCATAAATTTGTTGTCATGATCTGGTTCTTCAGATTCTGTGAAATAAAAAATAATACATTATTCACTGCTCCAATGGTTTTACCAAAAATTGAGAATGTTAAAAACAAAAGCGAGGTCATCACGTACATATGCATCACATTGCTTTCCGTGTAATAAAGGCTAACTCTCGTAAACCATTTTAAATTGTTTATTAGACAGCAATAAATGGCAACCCGCTTATACCATTAACTTTTAAGCTTAATTCATTTATTAAACGTCAGCAATTTATCCTGAAGGTTAAAAACGGACACAGACTAATTACAAAAGTTGGTATGCGCAATTTCGTACTAACCATCATGTTCAGACATTCGAATCGTGAGGACTGTGTACGAAGAAAAATCAGACATTTTCACAATACATAGAATGTCAAAGAAAAATGACTCCATGGCTGTAAAGTTCCCACTTGGATAAACTTGAAAAAATCGCGATACCGTTGTAGAATGGGTTTCTAGCAGATTTTTATGTTAAAAATTTATTGAAGCATTAGCTGAGGTAACTTATCCGACATTATAGTGCTGGTGTAAAATGTCATTGATTTTCTGATACTACATTCACGTTTTACAAATCAGAGCTTATTAAAACAGCTGCTTTAATGTGAAAAGGATTTAGAATTACGCATAGTACACCCAACATCGTTCAGATTTTGAATGAGAGGATTAGGTCTTATCTGGTTCAAACAGTCCATAGAAACGCAAATCCACTCTGGAAGATCGATTGCGTACACAGTTGCATATTACCACATTCAAGCTCAGTCAGAAGATTAGAAATCTTCTCTTTCCTCCTACATTGTAATCCAAATTAGCCCCTGATTGCCAAAAAATATATGTAAATATAAAATTTTCGTATCTGATTACATTCTTGAATTTCGACTCTAACAGATAGTTGGTAGTTGCTTTGAAGATATTCCGTCTAAATTAATTTTTTCTACTACTACGGGTACCTACCCTAGGCCAAATTGAAAGCTAACAACTGGCTTATGACGAAAAATACTGAGGGTTATACTCTGGACTTATCATTATTCTCCTGAGCTGTGCGATGACAGAATTTAAATACCACACATTTCTTGAAAAATTATGGCTTATCGTCTACTTCTACGAAGGAGAAGTCCCCAACCCTGCTACGCAGGTTCAGAATTGTAGCTTATGATATTATCTGATGGAGCATTAGGAAAACCGGAAGTACGAATGGTGGAAATGCAACTTGAAATTCAAGGCATTCTAATTGATAATCAGACACTCATTTCTAGAGTACTAGCTGAGCTGACTACAATAGAGTGCGATAGTGCGGGAGTTTACAGTATGTGAAATGCTATAGATTGCTCTAGTATTCAACAAAGGATGAATGTAGAATTTGTCTACCAATACTTTGTATATTTCGATTATCTGTCGGCTTGAATTCGTGTACACGTCAAAACTTTTCCTCTACACGTCCTTTCAAATGCCAATTTTCAGAAAAATGTAAAACGACGCGTTCAGCTCACATTTCCACGATACATAGTAACAAGTCTATACACTGGAAGGAAAGGAACGTAAGCCAACTTTTGAAGCAAGCCATAATAAGGAACTCTATGCCAAAATATAAATCTTGACTATTAATGCCACACAGAATCTGTTTATTTCCGAACTCTATCTACTGTAAAATGTCTACTTGCTTCTACTATCACAGCTAAACCGATTTGGACTGCGGGTTTCAACCTAAGCAAGATGTATAGGCTCGTGGAGAAAGTCTTTCAAACATTGATACAAGTATCTCGTGTGCTATTTCAGTTTCTAGATTAGCTAGCACCATAAACCGCGCCTAATGGCAAGTAATAGAGTAACAATCGATTAAAAAAATAAGTAAAATTTTAAATTGTTTGTCTTTTTGAAATACCGAATTTATTTCCGAGTGTTTAATTATTTGAATTTGTGAGAATTCTTAGATCGGAGATAATGAAATTCATTTCCTCCGAACCAGTCCCATTTTCTTGGAGTTTCTCGTAGTCCGATAGTATATTTAATTAAGAAAGCAGACGCTGACGAGAGACCTTGGCGGATTGTGGATTAACGCCGGAACACCGCAATTTCGTTCCAAGCAAGTCTTAAATATATCCACCAATTTTAGTACGTCTTACGTTGCCGAATTCATTACACGCCTACTGAATCAAATTAGTAGTTTCATTTGCTGGCAATCATTTGATGAGAGTATAATTCGTGTCCACATTGATCCAGGCTGCACAGAAGTCATTGACTCCTCGTTGGCGGAATGAGAAGTCAAACACCAAAGTGTTATTTTAAATTAGAATCTAGAAATCCCCCTTGTACAAAAAAAGTATCGTCTGAGTGTTAATGTGTGAAGTGCTGTTTTGGAAATGTACGCACTATGACAAGGCAGGCTGGCTACTATAAAGTAAAGGGCAAATAGGGAAAGGAGTGACAGACATACGACAACGTAGCTTAAATTGTCAGCATATAATGGTACTTTCATTCATCATTTCCTCGTTTTACAACTTCTAACAGTGGGTGATAAAATCTTGTCATTCTCACTCAAAGACACAAACTGACACCACAGAGAACACAATTCTCCTAAATAATATTATAGTAAAAAAGAAAGGAGGGACGGAAGGACAAACGAAAGGAGTAGTGTTTTCGTCTCCAACTTGTCACTAACTCATGTAATGAATTTTTGCCCAGTCTACAGGGTAGTCCATGAATTATTAAAAGCAAAAACAAAAGTACAGGGTGGAAACTGAAAATCTCAATTTTTCTTTGACTGTACAAGTCGAAATTTGACGAATTAATCTTTGGAAAAAGAGAACCCAGGCTATATTTCGAGGAACTTGCAAAAATTGCGAAAATTGTAAAAGAATCCACGAAAAGATGTGACTAATAGGTTTCGATTTTGTTAAAACCACGTGCATGACAGATTTTTCCACATGGGGGTATGTCTCCCTGTTTCTGAGAACAGGGCGGAGTGAATGCATCGGTAGCGTGAGGAAACTCTGAAGGAAGAAAACTCACTATGTAGTACTGCCCAGACCGAGGATCGAACCCCGTACCACTGACATTGTAGAATGAGCACGTTCACCACTACGCTGTTCTGTCTTGGCTAAATTGAGATATTCTGATTCAAACCGACGAGCTTCACAGAGTGCATTATATTGTCCAAAATCAAATCAAATAAGCCTTGAATTCGTCATAACATTATTAACATGTACATATAAACTAGATTTTTCTGCAACCCCTCAGAGGTGAATTAAACGTTGCGGCCACCCTGTAAGATTTATGTAGCCTAGCACGTCCAATTGCGCTAGGAATTTTATGACATATCTCTTCTGTTAATACAATTTTGGGACTCTCGCTGTCGGGGTTCTTTCTTTGGATTAGCCCATGGAGTGAAAGTTCAAGTCGTCACGGCATGTCTCGGACAGTTAAACTAATTCAAGAGTGTACGAAAGCTTTCCTAGGAATCCTAATATCTATTTCTTTTAAGTACGAAAACTTCTCCACGGTTCCTGGACATTTCTAATTTACCAGACCTAGACCACGTGACCCAGGAAGAAATAAAAATTGTACTGTGGTACAATAATTACAACTCCAAATTGTTGTTTCGCATAATAGTCGTTCAGTGAGTCTGAATGGATCCGTAGTTTGGAATTCTTGTGATTAAAGTTCAAACGAAGGTCATAGCAGATTTAGAAAACTATTGGAAGGCCCATTTGATGATCTTTTTATTACATTAGGGAGAAAAGTTAAAAAGGTTAGGTTTCAGGAACTATCATAGGTTAAGATGTCGTCCAAGACTGAGAAGAGGAGTAATGTTGACAATTTTCCAATGCATAACTTACTTGACAATTCGTAAAGTTTCCATGTTCCTTATTTGATTCAATTTTTGTCAAACCCTAGTTGAATTTTAGTAAGCTGTAAATGTAAGAAGGACAGAAACCTGACGAATGTACTGAAGTAACCCGTACAATGCAATGACTAGTCTTTGGTATAAATAATAAATATACTTCAATACAGTTCGTTTCGGTCTCTTCTGGTCAAAATAGAAAAATTCAATTGGGTTTAGAATTCCAAGTCTATTGACATTTTACTATGAGCTGAAAAAGAATCAGCTAGTTGTGCTGACTCGCTTTAAAGTACTTTTGGTTGAGTATCATTCAGTATAAGAGTTCAAACTACATATGTACACGATATTTTACCGCCTCAGTTCTACTTTGGAGTGCACTGCCTGCATTTCAAACGAAAGGGCTGTGAAAACTGTGAATTGAATAAACATTGAAAGGAAGAAAACTGTTCTTTAAACATTGCTTACCTCCGGGCTACGTCAATACTCCAGTTAATGCTATTTTCAACTTTTAAATTTTTACGAGGGAGTCAAAAGTATTCTTTTTAAAAGGACTTTACCACTCCTTCAATGTTATATACTGTCGAAACTAACTTTTAATGCTCCGTCGCGTCACGTGGGAATCTTTATAGTCAAAGAGCTTCGGCTCTTCAGATATAAGCTGAGATAAACTGTTCAAACTAAAGATACTGCAAGTTAGCATCGCTTTGTTTGTTTTGAAAGCTAATTGATTTCTGAATCTTAATATCGTTTTCGAAATTTCTGGTCTTAAAATTAGAACCATGAGCCCAACAATGGTAAGGTCCTTTCCGGACAGAAAAAAAAACCAGGTTTTATCCATTGCAATACTATTACGCTGATAAAATGTCTTAGTACACGTTATTAACCGAAGAACGTTAAAAATTTAGAATCCAAATTTTCCGCTCGCGTGACAGTACAAAGTAAGAAGGACGGGAAGTTGAATAATTGATTTGGTTGGGAAATTGTTTTTATTGCTGAGTTGTTCTGAGATTCAGAATTCATTTGATTTCAATGAGTTGAAAGAGTTGCGTCGTTTTTCCCGTGCACCCAATTTGAAATGGAGGCTTTACGGGATATCCTCTAACCCTCGAACACAAAGAAAGTTCCAACAACAATCCGAGTTAGACGGAGAGTTCTTGAGATTTTCCAACTGAATTAATTAAGTCATCTCTGCCTTCCACCAAACGGCCATCAATTTTTTACTCGCCGGAAAAGTTGACTTTCACCACATAAAATTCCTACTCACCATTTCCGGTGGTCGGAAGGATTCTTTTCATTTCGAAGGAGGGGAACGGGAAACACCAACAGATTATATGAATTCCGTGTATCCTGAGTCTTTCAACCTTAATATTTATTGGAATTTTTCATTTACTTTGACCGAATTCCTCTTCCATGATGTTCTAAGAATTCCAGCCTATTCCGTGGACATGAAAGGAAATTGCAAAGTTTGAAATTGATCATATCGAATCAGAGTAAAATGGATATGAAAAAATTTAGAAAGTTTGAAATTGGCCTTATCACCTCAAAGAAAACTAAGATTGTCAAGTGTTGCAAGAATTGAATAAAATGTATCCAAAATTTTATACCAATTTAACTTAAAACGAATACGAAGCGAAGCGGAGACTTGAAACCAGACCCTCAACATATTCTTACACCCCACCAATATTCATATTCATTGAACTGTGACCAAATTGAGTTAAGGAAATTCAGGTCATGCAATCTGTTTTCATTTCCCGTTCAGTGCCAAGAAAGACGTTCTATACATACAGGCGTACATGTACAGTACATTATAGTTTCAGAAATATGATGTAGTAAAGCCTTACGGAGAAGAGATGAGAGTCTGACTCGGTTAGGAAAAGCAATAAGCTTTCTCCTTATTTTGGAGTCACGGGACATTTATAGAGTGAAACTAAGCTTTCTCATACTGTGAATATTGTCTCCCCATTCCATCCGAACATCATTTACGGTCCAGAACATTATATACTCATAGTATAGTACGCACAAGTGCCCATTCCACGAATAGCTCTACTCCTCTATTATTAGTTTATTCTCTACTTGAATACTATACCGCCAGCATTCTTCTACCATCAAATCCTTATCAGGTGAAAAAACAACAGGGCTAGAAATTTTATGACTTATGCATAATGCGGGAGGTTCAGCTTTGAAATGACAATTCCGTTATGGGCTGTTGACCGTTGGAGTTCAAAAATTTAAGTAACGTAAGTTATGGGTCTCAAGATATATGTACTAATTATATCATTTATATACGGTTTGCTACAGGCGAACTATGGCATGCAAGTTACGCCAATCAAATCAACTATTGTTTTAGCATTTCTACAACATCGATCATATCAGATATTCGGGATTTTGTCAAATCGGATACCTATTTCGAATCGAAAAGGATTCTCCTACAATAGCTGACAATGTTCATACAAATCTGGTCAAGTTTCTAAGGCAATTTGCTCTAAAGCAAACTGAATGCGTCCAATTTATCTATTGAATCTCATTTAAGCCTTTGAATTTTGCAGATATTATTAAAAAACATTCTAAATTTCTGTCCAAGCCCAGCGAAGTATCCAAACAACAAAAGTGACAACCCGTGTCCTTCCAAATTGAAAAAAAAGCAGTTAAGTCCAAATTAAGTATTGTAGAATATTGAAGAACAAAATTTGGAAGGTAGCCTTATCCATTGGCTTTGACGAAATCAGACGGCTATCCTGGAGAACTTTGTGATTCTGCAGTTTCAAATATTGTGTACGGAAGTATTGCGTTGAAAGCGGGGAAAGTTTTGCCGTTAAATAAAAGTCTGGGTGGACGGCGTACAAGACTATGCTTTCGGGATGCATAACACCTGAACCTGATACAGGGTCATGGTCTGAATATAAATGTAGGGTGTGTGAGTGTTGTGCTTACTTCCCATATCAGCGACCACTCTCCATCCGGTCTTAAAAAACATGTCGCCGCACTTAATGTTAAAACGCTCGGATGCAAAGAGTGTAATCCTATGAATAATTGAAAGATAAAAGTGCTCTGGACTAGAAATAAGCTGATCCATGCAAAAGATCAACTTCAAACTCTCGATCCCTTATACTTTCATCCATACAAGTTCCTGTTTCTGTTTTCTGTTCTCTTCAACTTAAGCCTGCATTTAATTTCCATTCCTCGTGCGTTGTGAGAGCACTACAGACTACTCCAAAGACTCCAAACAGAAAAAAAAACCGCCAACCATTTTCACTCCAGGGAAAGCAAAAACCAAGTTCCCAGAGAACATGTGGTGAATTTTATTCCAAAAAGGAGGAGTTTGAAGTCCATATATCTATTTCGACGTCCATGCCTATTCCTCACATGTATACATACGTACGCATACATACTCACCCCAGTTCCGCCGACTGAAATGTCAATAGTCCGTCCGAACCGAACTCTATGTTATGTTTATGTACCACTACTGTGAGTTCTAGCAAATAGAAGGTATTGATTCTAAACCCGCTTCTATTCTCCTCCGGTTACCCATACAAACACACAGACAGAGGAGAAAATAGGGCGAAGGAAGAAGGAGCCGATGGAGAGTGATTGAGATGAAATACTATTTTTGACTGTGCTCTCCATTCATTCCTACTGCTTGGAACATGATGATGATGATGAATTTTAGATGACTGGTCCGGTCTACCCCGGTTCTTTGTTACAGGAGAAGCGTAGAGAAAAAAGAAAGTGAAAGTATAATGAACACACACTCAAGGTAGCAGTAAAAGTACAAAAGAAAAAGTGAAAGTATGGTGCACAAACAGTTAGAACTAAGGGAAGTAAAAGGTGCATTTAGAAGTGTAGCAAAGTATGGAGAAAGCACACTGAAAGTTTAGTGGAAGTATAGGAAGAGTATGGTAAACTTTGAAGTGAACGAATAATGAAATTAAAGTGAAAGCAGAAGTGACCATTTAGTGAACGCACATTGGAGGCTGAAGTGGGTATAGGAAAAGCAGAAGTGAAAGTCGAATGAGAGTATAGTGAAAGTATAGCAAGGGCATCAACAAGGATTTACTGAAAGTTACATGCAAGTATGATATATTATATATTCAAGTAAAAGCATATTAAAATGATAACGAAAGGAGCGGCGGTCGAAATTCAATCGATTTTGTTATGGAACGCACTGCCTGCTGAATTGAGAGATGTTTCCGTTTCTTTGCCGAAGTTCAAGATCTTAATTAATAGGCATTATTTAGAGAAG
>JAQFYE010001015.1:0-26576 GCA_034694305.1 Protaphorura glebata | reverse complement strand
ATTCTGGTTTGACTTCCGAAACAGGAGTGGTAATCCGTTCAGAGCGGAAAGTACATCTGAGCCCGCAGACCAAACAGTGGAAGATCATCAGTTTCCCACATTCCTCTAATTCCTGAAAATGTATGCCAAAACAGAATGGAAGAATTTTCTGCCCAAACTTCTCCAAAAACTAGACTGAGCTTGGGAACAATTACACGTTTAGATAATATTTACTTCCGGCCCCGGAACATATTCCGTGGGTATTTGTTTGTCGTGCAGTTGTTTTTCTGCCACCAGTGCAGTGTCCACAATAACCACTACTATGTGAGTCCACTTTTCATTACAAATTCAAATTTGCCCATGATCGATTTCAAGAATATAAATTGACTAAATTCTAATAATTTGAATCTCTACAGTCCTGCTCACAATTGCAACCGAAACATGGCCGGCCTAACTCGTCCTTGCATCTTCAAGTTTCGGCGCACCAGGACGGAGAATACCAGGAAAGACCCAGTACAGTATAACCCGGCAAATACCCGATATTTTACATCCTGACCGATTGATGGAATCAGCATTTCTTCAAGTATGTTTATTTCATTGACTAAAATAGTAAAATAGGAATACGTGCTTAAATGCCAGACCGTACAAATGTCATTCTTCCTAAATCTCTCACAAGACATGGCTCTCTGCGATTTGTGATATACGAGTATAGTTTTTGACTCCTCATATTCGATATCCTCGGTTTCTGCCCTAAATACAGTTATTATGTCTTACCCCTTGGCATACAAATTTTTTAAATGTTGAACTAATAGACGAAATCTGTTGTCTGGAATCACTACTTAAAATTTCTCTTCTAATTTTTATTGTTGCAGCATTTGCCGAGAAAGCTCTGAAATGTACACAAATCCTCACGTCCACGGAACAAATAGAGCTCTCGACCAAAACTGCAATTCTAGATCTGAAGGATAGGGCCGATCCACATTGCGTCCCGGAGAAATGATTTGGTTCTGGGGCCTTTTGGTTGAAAATTTTGATGAAGAGATCAACTCGATGGACACATTCGTCACTGTTAGTAAAATATGTCAACCGTATTGTTTGGAATTTTTCATTAGAATCAGATTTCACGTCCTTGAATTGTATAATCCTTTAGACTTTGATGGTGCAGCTTACTGTCACGGAAGCATCAATCGCGATTGTGGTATTTGTATACCTTGAATCCATTGGGCGGCAGTAAGCGCAATTGACCTTCAAGAACAGGACCATGAGATTTTTGACAAACTGAGACACGGAGATCATGGGAATTTTCACCAAGGAGGTGTCCAAATCAGGGAAAGACGCTAATATAATGAACGCCAGACATTTTCCAAAAACCGAAAAGTGGAATACTTTCTCCGCAATATTTCACTGAAAATTCAAAGATCTGGAATTGACTCTATCATTCCAAACGCAGTGATAAATGAACATCTCTTGGACCCTTGCGGCTTTGGCTATTCCACAGATGGAATCCCCAAAAATTGAACTTTCTTCAGTTTGTAAGTATTGTAGAATTAATGTTGTAAACTTTTTGAATGCTCGCATTTTAGTCGGAAAATGCTGGAAGGCCTGCCAGTAATATTCCTAACGAATTGAACATCTTACAATCTTGTTTTCCACAGAGTTCCTACAATGACATCATTGGACACTTCCCACCAGGAACGTTTTGTTATTACTGTCTTTGGTAGCAAGGTAGAATTTAATGTTCTTTATCTACACAAATAATTCCAAATTCGAATACACGGAAACTGATGTTCGATAATATTATCTTCTAATTTACAGCGCGGCTTCCTCGTCTCATCTTGAAGTTGAGGAAATGGTTTCTGTTGTGGTCTTGGACAGTCAATTCTGTCATTTGAAGAAGTACGACCTCACTTACGCACTCTACACCAAATTTTCGAGCTGAGGCTTTATTGTGGACTTGGACACGGACACGGATACAGACATTCAATCACCCGGTCAAAAGCGGACAATAAATTTTGATTTGATTTTGATTTGATTTGAATACTGCAAAGGAAATAAAGATAGCATGAAACATAAAAACGATTCGTAAATATATTTATTTCGTAATAAATCAATTCATATTGATTTAAGATAATTCACAAACGTAGAGTAAAGGGGTTATCCAACCGAGTAAATTCGTCAAACATCAAATACAAAACATCCTTTTAGGTTAATTAAATAAGCGTGACACACAATAATACAACTCACAAAATACAGTGATAAAATAGTAATAATACAGTTTCTGACGAATCAAAAAAATAACAACAAAGTTCATTTCATTCAACGTTACCCGAGAACAAAATAGTTTAACATGTAACTTCCTTATTTCCATACTTCCCGAATATTCCCAGACTGAGTCGTCTTCCGTATCTTATCTGATTGACACATTTATTTCCTTCCTTTTGACAATCCTTGACTCATTTTCATTGTCAATGTCACCTCTGCTAGGACACTAATCACTCGGTTGACCCATGCCTTTCGTGGCCTTTGCTCTCTTCATTTTCATTTCCATGTATTCCAGCAATGTAATGCTTTCATCAGAACGTAAGGATTTTACTTGCACAATTTTGTTACGTTGAACGGTTTGCATTAATTCAAATCAACGCACAAATATTTACGTGTCGCTTCCCGGCTAAACGATTAATTTTGGAATGGAACGATTCAGCAGTTTTAGTCAATGATTCCAACAGCTAGTCAGCTACACGTTTCCGTAGTTTTGACATTAGTTTCAAACCTTGAAGTCGCCCAAAATCATTTTTCTTGGTTGTGCATTTTATTAATATTACTTATCACTCCACAATACAAATGCGCAAAAGAACCACAACTTTTGGAGCAATGTATTATTCCATTTTTTTTTAAATACGAAATCTTCAATAACCATGAACTGGCTACCTCTATCGGCATTTATAAACCCGTAGAATCTTTTTCCGTTTTTCTCAAAACCGAGAGGATGTACGTACGAAGTTACTGGCTAACGAGTCAGCAATACAGAACTACTAAGAATGCAGTTCATTTAATAACTGAAGAGTAGCTGGAACTCACCTGTCACTTTTTCTTATCGATGAAGTTATTGATATTAAGTTTTCTCCAGTATATTAGGTTTAGATTGAGTGCATTCGTACGTTTATCGGCAACGTAATGACTTTTGGTAGCTTGGGGGAACTGCGACTCTGTAGTCGTCGTTATCCCGCGTTTCGCTCATAACAGTGAACATGAATTCTGATCCAATATAATAATACGCAGTTCTACAGGTCTGTTCGTATACTGGTTTAGGAATATAAATTGAAAGCGAGTGAAAGTCGCCGTACGGCGCAGCACATGCTAACCAGTGTATTTTTAGCGGCCAAACGGTTACTTTTAGGCGTAGTACCATTACAAAAGTTGTCCACGATGACACTGGGTACAATATTACAAGTGATTAACACATCACGACTACAATCACAACTAGGATGCAATCACATTTTCGATTACCGTGCTAATTAAGTCTCGCGTATTTACTACACAATTAAAATTTGTCTTTAATTATACTTTATATAAATACTATAATATATTTATTTATGTTAAGTGGTTTATAATTTCTACACTGAAGTAGCCTCAGCCTTTATCACCAAGTCAGTCAATCAGTCATTTTCTATTGTACATGTTATGTGTGTCTGCCACGGATTCTAACAGTTCGGATTACATCGATAAATGTGAAAAGCCGGGTTTACAAAAATAGTATCTAACTTTGAATAGGAATTCAGGATTGATTTAAACTTTGAGATAGCTTAGCTTAAAGTCCGTGGTATGTATGTACGCGAGAATGGTTAAAAGAAAGTGCAAACCCTCACAACCATAACCTGCCCCAGGCGACCAGGCTCACAATCAAGAACATCTCGTCCAGTTAGTTGGTCGCCTAACCGAGGATGGATACGGTTTTACTACTATATTCAAACCTAGTTATTTTTTCATTATATCGAGATATTCTTTCTGTCCACCAATTCCTTCTCTTCATGAATCGGAATAGAATTTTGTTCGGATTCAGATTTAGCAACCATTCTCTGCACCGTAGGAATGAATCCTAGTAGTAC
Organism: Protaphorura glebata; assembly: GCA_034694305.1. Lineage (NCBI taxonomy): Eukaryota > Metazoa > Arthropoda > Collembola > Poduromorpha > Onychiuridae > Protaphorura > Protaphorura glebata. The sequence continues at coordinate 22,491 of JAQFYE010001015.1, read as the reverse complement.
CCCGCCAAGTGTAATCACAATTCCAGCAAAATAGAACCCTGGATCTCGAGTTCCATAAGCATCATAGAAAAGTCCTGAAAAAATTTTACTGAATGTACTGCTAAGTTAAAACTTTCGTCAATGAGTTGGTTTATTTAATGAATTACCAACTACTGGTGGTCCAATAATGAATCCGACTGCTTGGAAAAGTAGTAACAAACCATATGCATCAGTTAGTTTGTCAAGTCCCAGTATATCCACTAAATTCACCGATTTCAGTGTCATGTATGAACCCAATAGTGTTCCGTATACTCCAGCATAAATTCGCAACCACAAAAGGGATGGGCTGAATGGGCTCACCGCTGTTACTGAAATATAAATTATATAGTGAATTAGATTAATTTATTTATAGTCTGATATAAGTGTCCACATGTCAGACAGTTCGAAACTATCGGAAATGATCAGACTAGAGTAAGTACTTACATAATCCACATAGTATGAGCGTGCAACTGTATGCACCATGTCGATTGAACCATTTGAAATCACCGAGAAATCCGGTCATTGCACGTCCCGCGATATTTGTCAGACCGATAATACCCAAAACTGAGCTCTCCTTGGCAATCCCACTTAAAGATTGTTCTACTTCCTAGAAAAAATGATGATTGAATTCAAGAACGGATTTGATATGTTTTGTACGGTGTGTCCCAAAGAAAACACAGAACGCTCAGGCGCAACAGGGATGTAATTGCTTCAGGAAATTCGTTACCCGTTCGTTATACAGAGCAATTATGGTATTCAAACCATAACGGATGCCACTTAAATTGTCGCATTTTCTCTTGAACACTGTATTGTCAATATGGTTCGGACTTACTGGTAAATAGAGGTATGGTATGCTGTAACCCAAACCCATAAAGATGTCACACATCGCAAACAGCAAAAATACTTTGTCCTTCAGTAATCCCAAGTTGAATATTTTTCGGCGATAATTATTAGTCTGACCCTGAGGTGTTGGTGACAATGATAATACTTCTGTTTCCTTTTCTTTTCCATTTTCAATTTCATTAGCATCAATTCTACCTATAACTTACAATTTAATTTGCATTTTAATCAACTGTCCAATTCAAAAACAGGATAAATTCTTCTTGCATAAAATACCTTGGCCGTTGATTTTTTCATCAGACCCATTTCTGTATTTAGGGAGACTGTACAAGAGACTCAAAGGAATTACGAATAATATCATTCCACCGGTTATCAGCATGGCCTCTCTCCAACCAGTATTCCTTAGCTGGAAACAATTAAATTAGCATTCAATTCAATTATAATTCAATTTTGTTTTTATAAAGATTAAGGAAAAACAATGATGCGAAGCGAATTAAGGTTTCAGATTCAAGACGGTCTAAAGATATTTTGTCATTTATACTAATACGAAAAAACTTTAACGATGTCGGACCAAAAATTATGAATAAGTTACTGTCATAGTCCTTTCAGTTTAAATTCACTCTTTTACTTTATCAGCTTTACGATTTTGTAGTTCGTATGTGTAACTTGATATCGACGAGGCTACTCTTCTTTCGAGAAGTTTCTCTAGAGACCTCATCGATCCAGATAATTAAGTCAAGGTCTCTTAGGACCAAGTACCGTGCGGGAATTTGGAAGTGGGCCGACCCGGAGTTGAACCCACAACCATTCATTAAGAAAACTGGTTTCTGAGACTGTAGCACTAACAATCAAGGATGAAGAAGCTGCATAATTTTATCCTCTCCGTTCGAAATACTCGTGCATATTCTAGACTCAGGAAAGATTCGTTGTAAGATTTAGAAAGCATCTGATGATAGGAAAACTGGCATTTTCTTGTAAGCCAAGGCTTAACAATATTCTATAGTTGCGTATATTTTATTTTAAAAAACATAACGTGTGAAATCAGTTTGGCAGTTGAATGAAACTAGAGATCAATCAAACAGTTGAAAACCTTGAGCGATACTAACATTGATCTAGTTTTCCCAAAAACTTCCTTCATTTCACCTTCGGCTCTGCCAAAACCACTAACCCCTAGTATTTTCTCACGTGCACCCTAAAAAATTGAAAATATGTTATAGATTGTATTACGTACAATAAAACTGATAATCCACTCGAAGAATAGTGTGCCAAATCCAGCACCGCATACGGATATCCCCATGGCCAAAGAACGTTGCTTTGTAAAATAAGGAGCGACCGACACCATTGCTGGGACGTACACCAAACTCAGACCCCCACCTAATTTTATTTAATATTTTGAATCAAAAAGTGCGTAAACTGTTTACAAGTACATTATGTGTAAGCACTTACCAGCCAATATGCCAATGGTGAAATAAAGTGGAATGACTGTTTTTGCAAAATAACTCAGTGCAAACCCAGCTGCTCCGATTATTGTGCCTATTATGGATACTTTGGCTGAACCCAATTTGTTCACAAGTATACTTGCAAGTGGACCTGATAAGTAGAAGTCAATATTATGTCATAAGACAGATGACCCAGAAGTCATAAACGTTTATTTCAATTTTGGTGACCCAGGAATTGCTGTATTTCAAGTTCACAAAATTCAGATCCGATTCGAACCTGTCAATTCCCTATCTCGTACCCTATGCACTCTAGTCAAGTTCTTCATTACCACATTTTGTCTTGTTTCGCATTTAATTAGGAATTAATTATAACATTATTAAATATTTCTAATTATTCACCTGCAACATGATAAGCGCAGTTCATAATTGACGCTATCCATGATATTCCACCTTTTCCAACGTTAGTAAATTCTTTTGTGATTTCGGCAAGAAATACACCAAATGTGAGTGTTACCCCTTCACCTGTACAAAATTAAAAATTAGATTATAATCTAAATGATCGCAAATTCCAAACTTCCTAGCTACTAGCTACGAGGTTAAGTTTAATAAAGTCCTTGCGTTTGTTTGAAAATGAAATATTTCTCATCGGCCAAACATAACTTCACAAAACCGACAAAATATTATTTCTCACTTCAGACACAAAATTTTAAACCGAGAAAATGTGTAGGGTAAGGTGTTCTAATTCGCACCGATTCCTAATTCGCCCCGCCGCCATTTGTGGGCATACTTTACGTAATCATTTGGTACAAGCTAAACGGGGTGAAGTGGGACACCGGGGCGTATTAGGACACCTTACCCTAAGTAGTAAACTTACTGACAAACTGTGCACAAAATGATGTAAAGACAATAATCCAGCCCAATATGCTCCCGTCCCCTTTGCAGTCATGTTCCTTCTTTAAATTTTTCATATCTGTTATATTTTGTTTTTGAAAATGAAAGGTATAGAAGTCAATACTAGTCCGGCAGATTCTAAACCTAGCCCAGTTTACTTTGCTAAATGCCAACTATTTGTTTTCGATTTTTTTTTAAAAAAAATCAGGTTTTCTTAAAAATTTATTTTTAGAATCTTCTGTGACACTAACACTATAATCAATCACAATAAAATACAAAAAAAAATACTACTTGGTTTTTGTCTACACCTTATCTTTTAAATTCAGTTTAACGTTTTGCTAAAATAAATACTAAACGCAAAGTGAGCGCTGAATTTTCGGTAGAATGTTCACACACTCTGGAACGACAATGAACGTATTTTGTTTTGTCGACAGTCTTCTGACTTAAACCCGGACGGGCATGCCCACCAGACAAGAAATTCGCACGAAAAGCGGGGAGTTGAGAGGAGTATCGGCATCAGAGAGTCTCATTTCGCATATAGGGCATACAGAATGTCAGTAAACCCTTTCTGTGCGAATTTTGGTATACGTGCAGATTATAGTGCGAACATTCTATCCAGTTCTAGTCTAGTATGAGAGCAAATCCCATTCATTTCATTCTCGGAACTCACATGTGCATGTAAGAATTCTGCGAACAAGTCCAAGCCCATGTGAATTACGCAATCGACTGGCTTTCTTGCTCATGAAATGTATTAGTTTCGTTCTAAGACTACGTCTTATTATCGCTCACATTTTCATGCTAAAAAATAAATCGTCAATCGTTAGTTTCAATGAAACAATTTTTTCCGTTAAAGCCCGATCGACTTGTAGCGACGTAAATAATGTATGGCTGATAAAACTTTGGTTCACTGCTAGAAATTATAGAAAATGTACACCACTATATAAATAATGAAATGTTCACGAAACTGTAATATGTTTTGTTAATTAATTTCACAGGCTGTCCATGAAGACGTCATAATGTAAGATCCAACTCAAATTAATATAATATCACCAATCAAAATCTCAAACGCTATTGAACGTTCTGACATTGGTGTTGTTTCCTTGTAAGAAAAAGGCAGAAAAAAAATGTCCTCAAGATTTCATTTTGGGCGCAAAGAATATTGGTTATTACTTGACTGTAATACTTGGAAGGAGTATGTTGTTGTTCAAAATATATTTATTTCATACTACGCTTAAGAACCCTTAACAAACATCAGACAAGATTACAAGATTAGTGGACGTCATGTTAATTCTAAGAATTCTTAAGCAGCATTAGAAGTGTTGTTTCATGCTAAAAATATATTGTTGACCCAATTGAAAATCCAACCACCAAGATGAATACGTAATCAATTCCGCGAACTCGTAACGGTCGTGATCCTTAATTATTATTAAACTCATATATTTATTTTTTGGCTAGCTGGAATAAGGCTGAGAAATTTCTTAACTTGTCAACCTCATTTAGTTCAAATACCCTAACCGCTGGGTGACACCGAATGATAATTAAAATCTTTGATTTAATGGTTCCATCGAATTGTTTTTTTGGGGCAGATTTCGTATGAATTTTACAAAATAGATCAACATAATGATTAAACGATTTTCGTCAAGTCTGGGGATTAAGGGTCTCCAGAGTATAAATTTGATGATCTCGGCGTGTTGTTGTATCCACAAGCAAGATTCACATTCACCTAATTATCACAGCTCCATTTTTACACCCGACTCGACGAAATGTCTTCAATTCCAATTGTTAGTTTTGGAAAAATTTGCAGACAATCAGAATTATCTGAAACTCGTGACGACTGGCTCATGGCTGCAGAACAATTTGGCAATGCACTGAGGTCTACCGGATTTGTATATTTGGAAGATCATGGGATTCCTCAATCCGTGGTATGTCAAAGAATGGTTAAACTAAATTTAAATTATAAAAATGTTAGTGCATACTTTTCAAACATTTTCAAAATTAAAATTAAACAGTTCAGTTAATTTAAAGCTTTTCACACACAGATTGATGCAGTTTTTGAAACATCTACATTCTTTTTCGAACTCCCTTTGGAAACTAAAAAATGTTATCCAAGAGATATGCAAAAAACATTTCACGGTTACACTGCTGTAGGCAAAGAATCGTAAGTTCAAACGAAGTAGAAACTCATAACATTTATCCGTGAATTAATTTTCTGAATTCATATTTGCTTCAGGTTCACCAGAAGTCATTTGTCCGAATTAAGAGAAACTTTCGACACTTCTGTTAGAGAGCCAGAGCATTTGCCGTACCCGGACCATGAAGTCGCAGAATTCAGACCAGCAATGAAGAAATTACTTCAAGAGTGTGAGAAAGTATTGAAAAAAATGCTTAAGCTCCTGGCAATTACATTAGAATTGGAAGATGAAGATTTTTTTGTAAATTGTCACAAGAACGTTGGTGACCCGACCGTGGCGAATTACACTCAGCTCAGAACATTATATTATCCATCAGTTCCAGAAAACGTTATTCCAGGAAGTGTCCGTTGCGCAGAACATACTGACTTCGGAACTTTCACTCTGTTGTTCCAGGACGATTTGGGTGGTCTTGAGGTTCGTACGCCATAAGCTCAAATTGTGTATAGCCATTCAAATAGTTTTGGTCTGTTTCGAACAGCATCATCTTGATAAACGCGAATCTTTCAAAACCATGTGGTAAAGAAAATCGGATCAGCCAAAAAGCATTACATAGGGTACAGCACAAATCAAATGAACAAATTCCCCGAGCACAAATGTGCCTTTCTTTTAGTACACTGCCAGAATTTTGAATTTTTAAAACATATCTTATCTGTCGACGACACTAGCATTATTCATATTGGGCTTCATAAATGTTAGCTTCCTTGCGCTAAAGAGAATTTCTAAAAGTTATGGCTGAGATGAGGTAAGTGCAGCATCATTAATTCCTACTATGATTTAGCCTCAAATCAGCCGATATTTTGACTAGTAAGTTGATTCGTGTCCGAAGTAGAGAAGTAATATTATTCGTCAATTCATCCTTTGGGTTTCTTTAAAATTGCAACTAATTATTGCAGATAAAAAGTACAAACGGGTCATGGACACCCGCAACACCAATTCCAGGCTGTATTATTGTTAATAGTGGAGATTTACTGAACTTCTGGTCTGGAGGATCCTTGCCATCAACGGTAGGCATAAATTACAATAGTCGTCTTTGCGACGATATGTAAGATGAATCGGTTTAGTGATATCCCATCCTACACTACTAGACGTCCTAATTCCTGGCGACTATTCCAACCACGTGAACATATTTTTGATGCCCTTCGTATTATATTCGCCGAAATTTACAAGCATCCAAACTGGACGTCTAGGACAAGCTTCATTTCCGCTATGTACTGCCATACCGGTACGAGAATTTAATGTGTCTAATTAATCGTCATTTCAGGTTCATCGAGTTGTGATTCCAGAAGAGGAAATAAAAAGAAAATCTCCTCGGCAGTCTATTGCATATTTTGCCAAACCAGACAATGATACCGTCATTAGAGCTTTGAAGTCTAATCGAGATGAGGAGGAAGATATGGTGATTCGTCCAGGGGAACATTTTTTGAAGCGAACTGCCTTTTCTATCGAAGCAGCGCCAGAGAAAGATTAAACTTGCGGATATTTTCAAATGTACTACCCGATGTCATCCATTGAGACGTCATCATAACATAAAACTCATAGAAATCACAGAGCAATAACAATAAGTTAATAATCTTTGCATATAAATAAAGTCCTAAACGCTGCCATCGCTTAGAACATTTGAAAACATATCTCCATTTCGAATTAAACCCAGTTTCCTTCGTTCAACTTCGTTGTTTTAGAACAATTGTCATCAATCCTGTTAAATCTGTGCAGCAAAAAAACCTGTAATACAACATTAGTACCGAGTGTCACCAGTCAGTCGTTCTCGTTAGTCGTTATGGCTAGTAACTTTGTAGTGCTAACTAATTTTCAACTTTTCGTGTTTTAATATTTTAGAAAGATTACACCAATAGTTTGTCTGGACGGTTTTCAGAGAGTCTAAAATTCCTGATACTGACAGTAATAAAGCAATTACACCCTTTCAGTATATTTATGTATTCTCGGCTTCTTCAACTTTTTTTAAATTGGATTCTGACGTGTACTTTTAATAAAAGATTTAAGTGGCCTTGTTCGAACTGCTATTTGGTAATCTAGACGCCGTCAGCTGGGTTAGTTTTCCTTCGTACAAATAGTGATCTTAGTATTTCTGTCGATCAAAAGGTTTTCCAAAGTGTGTGTTGATGTGCGTCGAACCCACCATAACCACCCGTGCGTAAAAATAAATAAAATAAAAACCCCTCAAAAGGTTTTCCTGGTTGGTTTGCACGTAATAACAATTTCTATACTAAGTAAAACCACCCGTCTATTAGAACCCATACATTCGTACTACCGAATTTTCAATTTCCAATATACAGGGTATTCCCGAAAAAAGGACCAATTGTTTGTTCATCTCTTCGAGTGTATACAATAATTTATGTTATAGTTGGCAGAATTTATAATCAACGCGAATTTGGATGGCTCCAATTGTGTAACATAAATTCTTGTATTCATGCGAAAAAATGAACAAACAATTGGTTCTTAATTTCGAGAATACCCTGTATTGGTACGGAACTGATTATTACAACTGGAAGATTCCTCTCCCACTTATCTCGTCTTAAAACAAGTTGTAAACAGTGTATTCAGTGACTAGCTTTGTTTTCTTAAAATTAGGTCTTTATACGACAGATTTCTTTACATATTTATAATACACCAAACTAAATTTGGAACTCGACGACAGAGCACTGTCAATAATATTGCAATGACAAGTGAATCGACGCTATTTTTTATGTTTTCAAATTGTTAACTTGAAAATAAATTTGTGTGATGTTCCGCCGAATGCTATATAAAATTGTCATGCAATTTAGTAATCATATAACTATAGCTGGTATAAGATTGGAATCATTATAAATCCTGATATCGGTCAATGACGAAATTCCAATCATTCAAATAAAACGAGAAATTTTCACCCATCGTTGGATATTGGTGATGAATTACCACCTGGTCTGCATGGAAAGAAGAAGGATGTGGGAACTTTTCCGCACCGGTGGGTATCCCCTTTCAAATTCCTCTGCAGAAATAAGTAATTCGATAATATTGTTAAATTTCTATTGAGGGTATAATCAATCCCCTGGAAAAGTTGAGAAATAATGAGTTAAAACGCGTAAAAAATATTTCATTTTTCATTTCGTCATTTGTTTTATATTTAAAAACATTCTCTCAAAAGACTTTTTCTTACATTCCTATGAAATTTTTGAGAAAAGCTGATATTGAGTTTTTTAAATAAGATGTAAGGTCACGTGGAAAATTTGCATGATACTTTAGATGGCATCTTTAACCGCAGGTTTTGTAGATCGTAGAAATAATATTTTCAATGCATTCCAAAACGAGTAACGCAGAAAGTTTTACCAACCTTTATTTTTGGAATTTCCTTCAAGGCTTCAGACAAAACCCCTGGTTGTTCCAATTTTGTAACAAAAGCGTCATCAATCATCAAATATTTACTCATTAAACGGCATTCAGTGCTCCACTATATTGCTTCAGTGGATTATTTGCTTCCTTACATTTATACAAAAGTAGATTTACACAAGGCTTAAGTTATATATTCAAAAATTTACATACAATTAGTAACAAATACAATACAATCATTTTTCTCCCATCATAAAGTGTTGTAGAATTTCAAAATGAAGACTTAAAATTAAAACACAAAACCGAAACAAACATTACAAAATCTAATTAACTTTTACGAATAACGATAAATAAGGATGCATTACGTTATGTACAATGTACCCTTACCAAGTAAAACTTTTGAATCTATCAAATCGATAATAAAATCTAAGACTCTGACAAAGGTTAAAGTCACAGATTAACGACTCTGTGGCACTTGATCAGAATTATTTTGGGTTGTCGGGTGGGCATAGTAGTATCGAACTGCTGAGGCTGGAAGATGCCAATTAGCAGCATGAAGTTCAATTAATTGCATGAGAGTTTTCTGGACAACCGGAGGTGCCTCTGTTAGTGCTGAATATGGTCCAAGGCCAAGCAAGGCATCCCGAACAGATGTCAATATTTGTTTCATTTTTGACGGAAACGTTTTCTCCATATCACGTCCAATCGAAGTCATAACAGTGAAAAGGCAATCCATCTGAAAAATTATGAGGTAGGCACTTTAACGAAACATCATTATAGCGTACCAAAAGTACGGAATATCGGCGGTACATTGTAAAGAGGCTTAATTATTCATTTATAATTTTATTACAGTTTCTGGTGAATGACAAATTGGTAGAGAGCGAAGTGTCGCCAGGCAAGAATCGCACAACAAAGTGAGGACGGTCATACTGATTTGTTCTATTGAACTTCCAGTACTCTGCTGTTGAATCCGAATGCATTTGACCTGCAATATTCAGCATTGTTAATAAAATTGAATCTTTATCTGACCTTTGTTAGACCAACAACCACTCCAGCGTACACGAATAGTAAAACTAATTTCAATTGTCATTATGAGTACTCGTACGAAATGTCATAGTCGGGAATGTCAAGACTCATTGCACTTTAAAAACAACGGCTCAATACAATTAATTTTAATTCAAAATTTAATTACAATTATAAATTACAATGCAAATTATTCATTCCAATTATTATGTTTTCATGTGTGCTGACATTGCACACTCTTTAAATTCGATGGCCAAGTAATTATAAATGTAATTAAAAAAAATTACGATTACAATTATACACAATTTCCAAAGTAGGTAATTATTGACAATTACAAATTACAGGCTGGGTTTCTGAAAGTTATTATTTACAATTAAAATTGCCTAATTGTAATTTTGTAGTTGATTGCAATTGCCAAAGTAATTGATCCAAGAGTTTTTGCTAATAAGGTTGTATAGTTTTAATCAGTGTGGCCATATGTATACCGCGAAAAAATAGGTACACATTAACTCGATACGGCACTAAAAAGATACCTCTTTCGGATCATGAAATACATACAATGGAGACAGTTCATATTAGTCAACCTGTATAATAATTAGTTTACAAACCTGACAATAAAATGAACAGAGGAAATTCAAGAATACGTTCCATTTATATCTGGTGTTATTTACAGTTTGACCACCAATATTTCCAGAGCCAGGGGTTAACCCGTGAGTAGTTGACAAGGACTGAAATGCTGCGAAACATGTGTTCAGAAGACTTTCCATGACAGTGTGATCCTTTTCTCTCTGCAGTTATAACATTTCCAATTATTCAATTAGTTTCAAAGGTATGTGAAAATTGTCAGATCAGTTGATTCGGGTTTGCGATTACGAAAATAGTAAGATTGAAACCGATGAATATTTTATAGGAATATTGTAAATCTGATGAATATTTATTTAGATATCGATTTCATCAGCTATCAATTAATATCGGACCAAAAGAAATTGGCACAACTATAATTTAAAATTTTTGTATTTTGAAATTTCTATTCAGACCAGCGATTATCAAAGCGCGAAATGAATCGTCAGATGTCAAAGATCGAAGTTAATCTTGTTTCAGTTATATTTTTATCCACCTTATATGTAGAGCATTGATAATCGAATCGGATACTTCTTACCAGATCCCACGTACACGAATAAATAATCCGATTGTTGTAAGGTTCCGACCATATTTAATCATTATTTAAGCTTATTATCAAGTCAAAATAGGTTCTGGTATGAATGGATTGAAATATCTAAACTCACTTGAATAAAGTAGAGAAAAATCTGGACAGCCGGAATGGTGAGGTCACCTGAACTTCCATTTTGTCCGGATTTGTCGTTCAATTCAACTTCGGTCGACTTTTTATTGCTCCCATTTCCGTCAATCGATTTCGTATTCACTTCGAACAAAGTTTCAAAAATACATGACACCATATTGATTCGATGTCTGGGAGGAACCCTATCTCCACCTGTTTCAAAGTACTGGATTTTTTAATAATGCCAACTATTAGGAATTCAAATTAAACCTATCTTATGCGACCGGGCTCGAGTGACAAATATGTGACCATGGCCGTGATCGTGAGAGTAGTCGATACTCAATAGAACGACACAATTAAGATCTGGTCGCCCGCACTTGTTCCACTTTGTATGTAAATCAAATTTCCGGCATACCTGTGACGGCGGACGTTATAGACTCCTGAATAGCCCTAGGCCATTTGTTAATGCAGAAATCTCCAAAGTTTGGAGAATTGGGGATGACCGTGGTGACGGTTGGGCCTCCGTAGTTTCCTCCAGTTTTATTCCCAGACGTTTTCACACAAAAGCTTTTGGAACGTTTTAGCTGGGATGATTGAGGTGACGGTGGCGCTAAAACAGTAGGCGAACGAATTAATCCTGCGGGTGGTAAAAATACATTCGTCGGTGTGGCAGACGGTCGTTGAGACGGTTGTTGAGAATTTCGAAAGAAATAATTCGGCATTTGATTTGACATTGCTCCGATACCCATTTGTATCGTCGTTCGACTCTTTTGAAGAAATTGCATTCGGGGTTGTGAAATCCCCAATGATCCTGATGCCTGGGTTTCAAAAAAGTCTGACGTCGGATTTGTAAAGTTATTTCCACCTGCAAACACAATTATGCAAATACAGTTTACTGGAGTTTACTGAAGCAATTAAGCTTATTTAATACGCGGAAGCGTTTCCGGACTACAAAGTTCACTAGTGGCGATGCACCACTAAGAAACGACAAAGGATCCTACCATCGAGTAAAAATATTATTTCAAGTACCGACAAATGAATTTTGAATATTTCACATCAGTTTCAAACAATTGCTATAGCAAATTTACCTCGAATATTTAGAGAATTTGTAGAATTCAGCAACTGGTCAAAGATTCCTTCATCCTGACTAGGACTGACATTTCCATCGTCAACGAAATGAACAACTTTGTTCCGCGTCGGAATGTTACCACTAGATTTCGATTGTTGCAGACGAGTGATATTCCGACCAGGTGCTGGATTAAAATATTGACCAACATTGGTGATCGAAATATTTTCGAAAGGATTCCCATTGATTTGTGCGTTTGTATTTACACATTCGTCTTCAAACTGGCCATTCGAATTTCTCAAATTGGCAACATTCCCTGAAGATTTTGATTGACACAATGAGTAAAACGTAGTTTGGGTTTCAGGTTGCGAATTTGATTGGGAATTAGACCCAACTGTCATTGCTTTTGCCGTAGTTGAAACAATTCCATAGTATGGAGATGGAGATTTGATATTATTATTTTCATTCGCAGAAAGTGAATTTGGTTTGAAATGAAATTCTTTTGCGTGAATATTGAGCGGTCGAAATCCTTGAGCCGCTGCCGATGATGACAAAGATATCGTTTCTGGAGATATATTGTTTATTGACTCAGAATTCATCGACGACGATTTGACCAGACCCTCATATGCATTTCCAATGGTGTGTTGTTTCTCCGAATTCATATTATTGTTGTATGAATAATAATTTTGATAATGCTGTCCAGAATTTGACGACTGATTATTGTTCCGACCTTTTCGACAATCTGAAAAAACCAAGGCCGCTCATTAATTGACATTCACCGATAACGCAGGCTCAGGCATCACCATTTAAACCGTACAACCGGGATCAAAATGTTTTTTGTCACTCCTACTTTTGATGCACTTGCTAAATGAAAAATATTAAAGGATGCTCTTCGGTTCAAGTTAGGGGTTTAAATATTTTCTTTCATTTCGTCACTATTTGTAAGGTTTCACTGAAAATATTTATTTGAAATGAAAACGACGGTCACTTACTCCTTTCTCAACGAAGGACACACTCATGACAACTTTTACTTGTATTATGACATATAAGTCAATGTAACAGACTTACTGGGTGGCCGATATATTTCTCGACACGGTTTTGACCGTACAAGTCCACCCTGTTGTTGATGTGAACTCTGTTGCGACTGATAAAATCCAGTTTGGTCTGGGTTTGATGTTCCAGAAGATTGATTAAACCCTCCATTTCCGGTTTCGCTCGAATTTCCTCCAGTACGGGATTTATGCGATTGCCGAGATTTATTCCGTTTTGATCGTTCCATAATTTCACTTCAGTGAAACGCTAAAGTCGAATTTCGTATACTTTTAAGTGAATTCTTATGCAATACAGAAACAAGTTCGATTCCTCCAAATCATATAAAAATATAAAATATATCATTTCAATCATTTAGAATTTCGAAAAGTTGGAACGCTAACTTCGACTCTAACAAAGTTAAACTCACAACTTCTCTAAATGAATATTACCTTGATGGGTAGTTGATTCTTGCTTCAAAATTCAGAGAAACTTGTCAAGTTGATGATAGCACGATTTCGCTAACAAATTACAACGGGAATATTTGCCACAGATGATTGAATGGTAAAAATTCTCAGTAACACTGTGAGAGCTTCCCCCGTCACTCCCATGTAATTGTAGTTGCGCTGAATTAATTTCGTTGATTCGTTGTTCGGATCGTTCTATAAATAATATAATAAATTTCATAATGTTTCTCAGAATCTAAAGTTTTGAAAACTAAGTGACTTACCGTTTTTATAAACAGAATGAATATGAATGGGGAACTTTTGGATAGGGTAGGGCTGGGCACGGGTGATTTGACTACATTAGTTTTGGTTTGTTCACCAGGAACAGATCTAAATCTAAAAACAAAATCTACGGAGCATGATTTGGTCGTTTACTGCAATGTACAGTACGTAGTATAATTTAACACCCTGGTTTCGTTTAAGTTGGGCCAAAAATAGAATTTCAGCATCTCATGGTGATGGCATGTGCCGTCCGTGGTGCAGGAAATGGTCTATTATGTGCAGATGAACTCACTACAACCAGTTGCATTTTTAAACTCCTTGAGTACTTCTCGGAGTACAAATAATAGAAATTCTTGCCAAAAAACGGTTAAAATCCTTCTAATGTGTCTTGAACGTGTTGTGTTTCCCGGCATAAAGATACATTTCCTATGCACTGAATTGTACAACAAGAATGACCCGGACCGGAATTTCCCCATTTTAGTTTTGTAAACAAAAAATGTGAACTCTAATCGTTAAAACATTTTTGCCTTTTAAATACCAGACATTTCTCGGAGCGTTCTCATTGTTTATATTCCTATTACATGCTCTGTTTTTTTGTTCCAAACTTGTAAATGTTATTTTGAGGAATCATATAGTGGATGTAAGAAATCACGTAGTTGCATCTGCACGCAGGATACAAATATTTAGATATAAATTTTGGCACACCCTGTAGACATAAGTACAAAATATCACGTAGTCTTGAATTGAAAATAACGTAAACTTTTTTATAAATTGAGATAGATTTGTTGTTTGTTACTACGATTCAAGATGACAGGATTGAATATTTTTTATATATATCATTATAGGTTGATATTTTAAATTCAAATGAATGACTCCAGCGAATTCTTCTACAAAACGCAGTATTCATAATTGATACATTTAAATTACAACAAGAAACTAACAATTTGGTACATTTGTAAAAATAATTCCAATGTGAATATTATTCGCCGTATGAAGGTCAGGAGGAAAACTACCGTTCTGTTAAAAAAAATACAGAGTTAAATGGTCAAGCTTCACACCTAAATGTAAATTAACAGGATTATTATTTGATCTACTAAGTCAATTGATTTAATTCAGATTTGTACGAGAAAATATTTCATGTACCAAGATTTATATTTTTTTCGCGAAGACATTCGTTTAGTGTCATTTCCTTTTAGCCATTCCCTAATCTTCATGATAATTTCAATAATATATTCTCCTCCCGGTTAACATTATTCCAGGTGAGCTTCTTATGTTAAAGCTGTACATAACTAGTTTATATTTTATTTATTTAATTGGTTTCGGAAAATCATTGAAGCCCGTTTTATGCAAGTCTGATTTCCAAACTTGTACCCACGCATCTCTTGTCCATAGCAGTTTCATTTTAATTAGCAATACAATAAAACCTCATTACAACGGCCCATTAGGGCTACAAAAATAAGCACAGATTATCAAAGGTAAGGAGTATCAGGGTTTTTTTACTTTGAATGGGGAAAGCTTTTGAAAGTGTTCGTTCGTTATAATTACATATTAAAATCCGGTACAATCCGATACACGTTCTAACAGAGTTTAACTGGTAATATTTTAAAATCTCCCTGTTTACATAATTTGTTAAATACTTATTATAAGAATTTGGAATTCCAGGTAGGTGAGCTTCACGACCATTCGTCGAATTAAAATATACGGAATTAAGTCATTTAAATTAAGCAGATTCGTTGGAAAGTATGCTACGAGCAGGTTTCATAATGGATTTATATTTAAATATTAGATTTTACTAAAATCTAATATTTAAATATAAATCCATTATGAAACCTGCTACCTAAAAAAAACCTGAAACCTGAAAAAAAATATTTGGTATCTAAAATCATTTTAGATACCAAATATTTTGATAAATTGACATTCGCATGGTGTACTCAAACACGCGAACTTGTTTTGGTGGAGAATGGGTCGGCTTTTCATTCTGCATTTCTTTTTCAAGGAAGATACGTCTAGTAGTAGGGAAACACCAGTAGTGGACAACTTTGTCAATTTCCCACCACCCCAAGTCCTAGTCTACCCAAGGGATTGAAGTCTTACCACAGAGATGAATTGAGGTGTTCTCCGTGCCAATGCAGTGATAGACTGGCGGAGTTTTGACGAGCTTTTTAACTTTTTGTTTTTTTTTCGTGCATTAGATTTCTTGTGTTGAGTGTGTATTTGTTGTCCACTATTGTAGCTGTTTCCGTGAAACAAAAATGATATGGGATGCAATATTGACGTCACCGATTAATGCCAAGACATTTTGGACTGCTTGATTTTCTCTTATCCCGATATCGTATAGGCTCCGTTTTATTCCAAAATCTTACAAGATACAAATAAATATACAATTTGAATACGTCCAAATTGATTCCACTAATGGACATGGAGAGCCAAGCCAAACAAGGAGGATTTTTCTCTAATCCAAGATTTCGCTCATTTTTATTTATCTCATATATTTTATTCAATTAAATTTTAATGCCATTTTCATATATTTTAAAACAGTGTCGCTTTCAGAATTGAAAATAAATAAATTTTAAGCTTCGTCTGCATTGTTCCAAGTATTCGCATTCACGCGTTTGCTCGGCGGTTCTACTTGTAATTTGGGATTGGGATCCACCTTTTAACATTTTAAGGCATAAATTAGGGTATAACCATTTTTGGAAATTACATATCCCTTTTGAGCGATACACCCTTGACAAAGATTTACGTTTATGTCTTACTTAACCCTCACAAAAAATAAACGGAAGAAGAATAATAAAAGTAGTAGGGGAACTTACAAGGAACCGATTTTTGATGCTAGGCATGAGATATCAGATCGAACAAAAGCGAACAGTAGAGGTTACATATTAAATGTCCTATGGACAAGTCTAACAATTTTTCTGTAGAGAAATGGTTCATTGCTGGACATCATGTTCATCCTAATTGGATCCAATTGCGACCGAGGCAAATTCTACTAAAATGTGCTGTGTGTTTGTCAGCACATATTTTTTGAAAAATAAAAATTATTTTTATCAAATCTTCAAATCCGTGTTTGTTTCACATGTAATAATGGTTCCTTGTCAACCTAGCATGTGATTACCCGTAAATGTGCACGTAAGGAAAAGTCCAATATAAATGAAAGGGAAACTTCCTCATTTAAATCTATTAAAAAAAGTCAAGTCTGGAGATCACTTATTTTCTCATGCAGATGCAATGAAATGGAAATGGAAAGGGGTAGTAAAAGCAAAAGCGATCCAATGGAATGTATTCTACAAAACACAACGAAAAAAACTGGTGATTGCCACTACCACTATTACTAGGACCCTTCTTCAAGGGACTCGCTCAAATACAAATACAACATGCTTTTTTCAATTTGATCTTATTTGACTGTGACTCACGGTCTTGAGTTGACTTGACCTGTTATTCGGGGTATGAAGTTTTATCATTTAAAAAAAGAAACTAAAAGTTGAGATAATTTTGG
The DNA here is from genome assembly GCA_034694305.1 of Protaphorura glebata. Classification (NCBI taxonomy): domain Eukaryota; kingdom Metazoa; phylum Arthropoda; class Collembola; order Poduromorpha; family Onychiuridae; genus Protaphorura; species Protaphorura glebata. Next base: position 5,166 of record JAQFYE010001015.1, on the reverse strand, counting down.
CCAACCGATTTTACAGTTTATTTTGAGGTGACACTAATGAATATAAATGTAATGCTGAAGATAAATACATGCAGTGATAGAAAAATCTGAAGTAGAAGAAAAATGAATTTGCAGTCCATGTGTAATTTCAAACCACGTTGATTTAATTTTTGTCATTTTTGTAGATAAAAATAAAAGCTGAAAGTTAACACATTTTATTTGAAAGAAAAGTTTTGATGGTGATTGTGCAGTATTGACTTGGGTTTTGCCGGCTGTTCTTTTTTAATCGTCGAACATGTCCGAGAAAACACTCAATCGTGAATTGGTATGTCCTTTATCCATTGTCTCACATTCCAGACACATGCACATAGGCACAATAGTATTTAGTATCATAGTTTGAGACAAGTCACACTAATTATGGCATGGTATGACACATGGAACAATGTGTCAACAGAATAATGTCTGGTTGACTCGCACCCCCTCCCTGCCCTTTACATTGAAAATGTTGAAGTCCTTGAGTGTGTACATAAAGTATTTAATTTAAGAAATAATTATCACTGACTGAGTCACTCATTAAATTTTGACTGAGTCAGTGATCGAGAAATTTGAAATTTTTGTGACAACTTCCTCGGTTTGTTCCAATTGCATTTGCTAACCACACTGGAGTGACGTGAGTAGATAATTACTCTCCGTTCTTTCCTTATGGAGAATTTAGTACAATTTTGTAAACGGGTCAGTGACATTGTCAGTCGTGTCGTGAGTATCATGTCATCAACACGAACAGATCACACAAAGTCAACTGTTGAGTAAAAATGTATGTGATTTCTTAAGCAATGTTTAACACTTGAGAGTGCAATTTAAAAAAAAAATTAAGTCTTGAATCTATAGTACTGAGTAATTAGCCGAGGGAAAAGAGTTAACTGAGCTCTAAAAATATTTTCTCAATCAAAATAAAAAATTTCGGCAGCAACCTTCAAATGTGACTACTCCACAATTTTAGTTTATGGAAATTTTGGAGTTCCTTTTGAGATTGAAATGTTGCCATTTTATTGAAGTTGAGAGACGAGATTCTGAATTCTGTTGGGACGTTAATACAGTTACACTATTTCAATATAATTTTCTTAACTCAACAATCTAAATTAGGGCGACAGCCTTGAAAACTGTTCGGGCGCGTGGATATTAATGTGGGGAATGTGCAAGTTCCCAGATTTTGTGTAAGTTCCAAGGGGGAATTTTTTTGTGGTGTGCAGTATATATATATTTTTTAAATACCGCCTGTTCGGAAATCCATTAACGTTAGTAGTACGTGCGGTCATTGTTTGTCTTACATTCCAGTCACAGTACGTATTTTACACATATTTTTGTTTTATCTTCTGCTCCTTATGTCCACTATGAATTTTTATAAACATTTTCAGTAAATACACTAATTTGTCCTCATGTTTTATAAATTTTGCACGTTGAATTCCACAATAATTGTGGAATTATTCTAGGATTTTTTATCAGTGACTTAAACGTATTGTTGACTTGGCATTACAAGTCCAATCAAGGGATGATCGTCAAATCGATATGACGTCGGAAAAGAATCGTTTCAACACCCACAAAATAAGTAATTTAAAGTTTATGTCTTAAGTATTTTTGTTTTGTTTTTTAAATGATTTCTAAAAACCATCCAGTAAATTCATTTAAAACCAGAAAAACCTAAGTGTATGAAAACTGGCTCCGTTATATATTTATATATTCAATACTTTTTACCTCACAGAAAACAATCTGAAAATATTTCATACATGAATAATGTGGTGCAAATTAAATTTTGGGGTTGATGTGACTCAAGCTCGTCAGGTCAGAGTTCATAGTAATTTAGAGCTAGCTCAGCTTGACTCGGTTGATATAAAAGTAGTCAGACGCAGAGTGTTGATATTAATGCTCGCATTTCAATTGAGGAAACACAAATTAATTTAATAGATAAAGTATTCTCTCTGTACTATTCAGCACTACTATTGCTCAATTGAAATTCTGGACAACTACACGAGGCTTTGTGTTTTGTCTATCTTATGATCTCGGAATGAAAGAAATGCAATTGCATGAATATGTCAAAGCAAAAATTGTGTAGCGTTTATATGTTGTAGACAATTAGTAATTAGTATCACAATTCCTAGGCCATGTGCACGGATAATTAATTGCGTCGATTTTATACGCATTATTGTCCATTTTTCTACATATATGATGAAATTTCACCAATCTTGTTCAGAACTTCTAGAACAAAAATGGTTCATTTCATCACAAATTTAACTGTGCTCATTAGTTTCTGTCTATTCAACATACAAAAATGGTTTTAAACAAATGAATACACTAAAATTATTTTTATTAGTATCCAGACTTCAAGATTGATTGTAGAAACACTCCAAAAATCGGTGAAGTCGAAATTGTCTCTGCACCTTGCCTGCAACACAGGAACTGTGTAATCACAGTCAGGCCAGCACATGAATACTGAAAATGATTCGTTTCAATAATTAATAAATATGTTCAACTGCTCACACAATGCAATTCATTCCCACAAACAGCAGGGGCGTGCACTACATGAAGAGTTTGTTAGGAAATTCACACAAGTTTGTTTTTTGTTTTGATTCAGTCGACAGACAGAGATATAAAGTTTGTTTTCTCTAACATGTTCGTTGAATTGCATTTTTGATTCAGTGTTAGTGCAGAAACTTTTTTTAATTACTTCAGCTTAGTGTTGTGGTTTAATATTTCTTGTGAGGATTGATCAAAGATAGTCTCGGGGAAATCAATTAGCTAAATTGAAATTATTTATCGAGCGGAATTGGCCAAACATTTGCAGTAGAAGCTTTTCAAGATTTACTTGAGATTCAAGAACTTCTGGATTTCATGAGATAAAAACAGCAGTTTCGTTTCTCATTTTATGCCAGAATATGTGAATGGTTGGACTTGTGCACTTTTCCGAGTTATTTCTCTGGTGGGGTTCTGTCCTAACCGACATGGTTCGACCGTATACACAACTTTTGTATATTCTGCTTAATAAATGAAATTAAAATAATTATCGTAGACTTTTTCAACATTATCAAGAAATAAATAGTCAACATAAGGGTCAGCAAGAATAAAATCTACATTAAAAAGATTTTGTCACAATAGCTCCACTCTCTTGACTATTGAAATTTTGGGACAAAACCTTTCTCTCAATATTTAATCCAATTCGAATCATTTGTCGCATCTGATTAACTTAAAGCATACGAACGAGAGCTCATTCAAGTTCCAGAATTTCCCCAATGAACAAGACTTAATTTTTAATACTGAATCAGATTTCCTTTTTCACGAATGTATTTTTGACTCATTGTTCGTCAAATTGCTGAAGGAAACGAATTCCTTTGGTCAATTTGTCCGGTCATATTTCGGTTTTGGTTCGAGCCTTCTAACCATAAGCAATTAACACAGTTTTAATTCAAAAGTAATTCAACTGATTAAACGGTCAAAAATATTCGAGAAACCTTGGGTATTTTGGTAATTTTTAGTCCGCTTTATACTCGAGAAAATTTCTGAAAGATTCTTAATTACTCGCGATATGCCGGTCTCCTTGAGCTAATTGCAGTATAGGTAATGCAAAAGTTAAAACTTAGTACGAACATGATTTGTAATTAAGCATTTAATATCAGACATATATATGATGAGTATTGACTAATCTTTAGATATCATTATTTAAATTACAGAAACTTTGAATTGGGGATGCAATGGATGAGTATTGAACCTTGCGAATACGAGTACGAATGTTTCCTTGGCCATGAAATCTAATACGGACATCCGGCGTCTCGGGGGTTACGTTATCATAAACACAACGCAACGAAGCAGACAAAACAAATGTCAAAAAAATTAAACCATGAACAACATGAGCATTTAAATGCAATGAAATGAACTGCTATAACAAATGATATTTAAATTTTACTAGTGCAGTGAAAAATATGGAGTCATGGAGTCCCAAAAAATAACTATTTGCATTTGATAGTGAATCGATTTGCAATTCCAGTTAAAATCTTGATATAAATTTTTAATTAGTATTAATTAGAAACTTTATTTCGACATCATGGAAACGTGTATAAGCCGTAGCGATATCGTAGGTGAAATGAACGAGTTAGCAAGGTAAATTTTAAATCTGAAATTTATGCTGATTTATTTTTTGTGATAATTTTCATTTTACAAATTTTTTCAAAACTCTACATAGGTTCTCAGAAACTTCATTAGTTATCGCGGCGTCTTTGACGATAATCATAATTGTGATTGGGTTAGCGGGGAACGCTCTGACGATAATTGCATTGTGGCGTTCTCCGCGTGTCCGAAATATCGCAGCTGCCTATATTATAAGGTACAGGAAATATTTCATTTTTCCTTCTATGAAGTTTTGTTCTGATTCTTATTTTTTATAATATTTTCTAGTTTATGCGTGGCAGACTTTATATTTTGTCTCCTAGTCCTTCCATTCAGTGCATCCAGATTTTTGAACAGAGGTTGGGTTCATGGCCAGTTCTTATGTACACTTTTTCCTTTGATGAGTTATGGAAATGTGGGTGTCTCACTTCTATCCATCGGAATGATAACAGTCAACCGGTAAATAATTACTAGTAATATCACTTTCTTCACGGTCAAAGTTCAACCAAAACCGATAACCAATTCCACGGTACACGCATGAGATGTAAAAAATAGGGACAATGTCTAAATGTCAAGTAGCAAGTTTCTAGTTTGTTTTGAATCTGTGTCTGTCTAACAAGGAAAATGCGTGGGGTGGCAATACTTCACATGTAGGTTCGAATGTTGACAACAGTGTAAACTGAAACTCTTGACCGTATTAAACGCTACTAACTAATTATACTTCTATAATCTTCACACTTATCTAATTTCCAAGTATGTCATGTGTGCGTGTGGGTGTAATATGGAAACAGTAAAATAACTCTATGGGAAAAGCCACATTTAAACCAGTAGGACGGAAAATCGAATGTCGAGGGATCGAACCCCCAACCTAGCAAAGTAACAACAGCTGTTCCAATCTAGAAAACCAGACCGACTACTTTAAAATTACACAAGAAGTTTTGTCGGGCATGTCAACTTAACGTGTAGTGGGCCGTTGAAACACCAAACAATTAGGGCACTGCGGTAACGGTGAAAGTTTTGGTCAAACATTGA
>JAQFYE010001014.1:0-26593 GCA_034694305.1 Protaphorura glebata | reverse complement strand
CATGGGAGGTTCTTACATCGAATCTAACCTCAATAATTATATTTAGACTTGCGGTGGCATTGCGGTGGCACTGTGGTGGCACTGCGGTTGCACTGCGGTCACCTTGGTGATGCCGACTCAGTCCTAACGGGGTCGTGAGTCTTTGTGGTGATTTGACCGCATTCTCTTTAGAGGCATAAGTCTGTTCAGTTAGTCCGTGGTTTCATTCACACGACCAACTCATAAATTAATTACTTTAATACTTTGACTTTCCTCTTACCTGGAAATGTCTCTGGACATAATATGATTATTCCAGTCGATGACAGCAGTTTTACCAGTTTCATTCATATTGAAGAACTTTTCGTAAGGAAATGAAATAATTTTCCAATCTTGAGCCTCATCAAGTATGATTCCTCTACACTCTTGTACAATCGGATTAATCATTGGAGACTTCAACTGATTATATTTGAAAAGAACCAAATTGGAAATGGTTTTATGGTGACCAGTACGAATGAATAATTCTTTTTCCAACTTGCTTAGGCAATCTGGCCCATTTTATTTCAGAAATTTTATTAAGTTTGACATTTTGGAAAATAAAGCCAATTTGGCTTCTAAATATCAACTGGAGACTTTTTCGATTTTTGCACTACAGGTTACGTTATTTTTTTTCGGAAGACCTGAATAAAATTGACAGGTAATGTCATTTTACCAACTTATTGCATCAACCTTCAACCGACACAACGTAAGGACGTCAGGACAGGAACAGGATTTGGGTATATAAAATTACAAAAAAAATTCTGAATGAGATGCATTTACAGTGCAAGGTGTGCATGATGCAATTGTTACTGTAGATTATGTAATTACCAATTACTAGTAAATGTAAACGTAATGTTTACCGTACCTTCCTAATTCTTTGTGTATTTTTTTTTTGTCATTTTATAATTTTGAATGCATGCACAGTACACAAATTTGCCTATTGATTGTCCTGACGGATGTATTATAACATTCTAGACAAATTTTCTGTTTAAAGATTTGTTACAAATTCAAATGCCGCTTTGTTTTGTGGTAAATATTTGAATTCTAAGTTAAGAATTATTAGTTGCACGGTCCCAATTCTCCCAATCCCAACTATCAGAGGTTTAGATGGCTTTATTTGGCTTAAAAAAGTACAAAAAATATACACGGACTGATAACACTTTTAACGAACTCATTTATCGGGCGTATTGTTCACCCCAGGAATTAAACCCTCATCACGACGAAGGAATAACGGTATTCACCACTGCATCCACTTGTACAATGAAACTAATTGGAATATATCGAACCGTTTTTATTGATTTCTGGTTCTTTCTAATTTCTAAAGTTCTACATAATTAAATCGGTTTCAAGCTCCCTGAGTGCTACCACTGCAACTGGTAAAAAAATATTCGATATTTACAATAGCCATGACATTTTTTGTTAAAGTGACCCATTTCGATTTATGTGTTTTATAATATATGCAGTCTCCTCTCCACTCTCCACCAATAAGGATTTATAAATTCAGAAATATGGTGTATTGCTTCGTGGTATTTTTTTTAATACCAACTAGATAATAAAATTTAATGCACATTGACGAAGGAAGGAAGCATTTATCGGAAATTATTACGTTTTAACATTTGTTCCGATTCTGAAACTTCGAGAGTTTTAGTTTAATTTCGTTTCCCAAAATGGTGTTTCGAAGGAAAGTCCAATTTGATTAGGGAACAAGAATTTCTTCTTGCTGATATTACGAATTCATTACAAATTTTGACTGAAAGAATCGAGACGGCAAGTCGATGAAAACTCCTCATTCCAGAAATTCCAATCAATCTGGAGACGGCTAATTACCAATTTCAGACTTGAAAGTTGTGTGCTAAAGTTCTTAGGGAGTTCGGAATCCAGAAATTCTGGTATATTTTTTAAAATAGTGAAGCTCCTTGCCGACAAAATAATGTGTTAAGTGCTCTGATATTGCACAAATTACAAATAGGTACACAGGTTGAGTATCAGTCAAAAGTAGAATCAAGAAGATTTCACGTGTAGCTGATTGTTTCCATTAACTACATGTAAAATCTTCTTAAGTGGAAGATAGGAATGCCATTTTCTCTCGCACCTAACAAATAATTTTTTTTTAAATCTAGGAATTATGTTTCTCGGGTTGAGTATATTTCCTCGGGTTCGTGTCAAGAACATTTGGTAAACATATCAGGTGAATCAACCGGAAGATGTCCAAAGAAGTTCACCACTATCACCACTCGTTGAAAGCACTCGATTTACTGCCCGAGCTTTCAACAACAGGAATTTATGGAGAAAACCACAGAATTTGTCGGGGTTTATTTTGGACAGTCAAATTCAATCATATCATGTAGACTGCTTGTGGTTGAATTTTGAAATTTTGCCATTGATGGTCGCTGCAATAAAGGGTCTGGGTTTCATTTCACTTTCATATTACCAGTGGAATTCATTCCATTAACGATGTGTTCACTTGTCAAGAATGTCGCTGAAATGTACACTACTGTGGAGAATTACAATTTTATTTACATTTTTATTTTCTCATTTCAATAACAATAATCATGTACGTTTTGCTTTATCCGGCTTACCAGCATGGGTTTCAATGAACCTTAAAAATACGGTTACATTCATATAAAATCCCGGGTGACCAGGTAATCCACAACCAATTCCGGATGAAACAATTCCACACAAAGATTTGTCTCCCTTGGTATTTACACAAGCCAATGGTCCCCCCGAATCTCCTACACAAAGATTAAATGAATTATTTGTGACATCAGTTGACAAGATAAATTTGATTCTCACCAGCGCAGGCATCTGTTCCACCTCCAGTTACTCCCGCACAAACGTAATTTCTATGTCCAGCCAATTCTCTTAAATTATCAGCTATTTTTCCGTAGAGCTCCATGCAGTCAGGTTTTGTAAAAATTCTGATTTCAGTCGTTTTTAAAAAACTTCCGTATCCGGCACTGTCGTATGCACCACCATTAGGCCTCACTCGAGTGTAACCCCAGCCGCTAATAATCGCTTTTCCTGTTGTGAACATTCAAAAAGAGTAATAGTTTCATAATTCTAAACAGTTTTCAATTTTATTTACAAGGTGCCACGTAAGTATGTCCTGGCATCCACGCGCAATTGTGGACTTTCCAAATTCCAGAGTGCTTCATGAATTGAAAAAAATGGGCTATATATTTGTAATTCCAACGCTTGCACAATATCGCCGAATGCCAAATATATGGCGCACCCTGTATTTGTCAAAAAATACAAACCTCCTTCCTTCGGATTTCCAGGCGGAAGCGGCTGAATGTGAAACGTATACCGCAATGGAGATCTCAATGTTATAATTGCGACATCAAAAATTCCGTCCTGTCTGTCATAGTTCGGATGTACGACTATGGAAGAGGCCAGACGTTGCATTTCAAAACTTTCTCGTACTTTCGTATTCGATTTCCCGACCACGAATACGAATTCCTTCTTGTCCCTGACACTATTCCCGTTGTGGAAACAATGTCCGGCTGATAAAATGGTATTTCGGTTGTAAATAGTTCCACCACACCAAAGTTGATAATTATTATTTTGTCTCTTCATGTAGATTGCTACTTGGTAAGGGATTTGACCAACGCGAGCATCCCGACCTCCGATAATTCGTCCCATTGGTAATTGAATCTCTCCTTTTGGGTCCAAATGTCCCAAGGGTTTTTCTATTGCGAAAAATGATAGATCTAAGTACGTAACTTCAATTTCAAGCACAAGGTACCGGACGATACTTTTAAAAACCGACACTTCAAAAATTTTACTCCAATGGTAATGAATTTTATTTAAATACTTAGGATCCCCTTAGACAATCGAATACTTTTACCAAACAATTATTATCAGAAGAGAGATCTTACCGTTCGTCCACTTTCGAAAAGCCGGGTTCCACATGATAGGACGGATTTCACCATCCGGTCCAATGTGTTCTGAAGAATGGAAACCAATATTAATATTATCCAGCTGGGAAAATATATGGTGAGATTTCTCAACGACGAATTCTCAGTGCTGAACAATTTCCGAGGACGGAAATGGTCACAAATGTATGAACTGTCCTGTACAATTCAGCACAACCAAAAACGATGTAAATACATTCGTAATCGTAATTACCGAGACTGATATTCCAAGTCTTGTCTGAAGCGAACACCTTCAGAATTCCACAGTTGAAACAGACAATGGTCCAACCAATTGATACTTTTAGGAAATGCATATTTTTTGAGTTGCGTTTTGAAGCACAGCACAGAGAACAAATGAGCAGGAAGTAATCCTTTTCCTGTACGCCTCATAAAATGTGACTGACTACATTAAATATTTCAGTTTGTTTGTTGCTGATACAATTGTACTGCTGAATACCGTACGTAGTAATAACAAAATTTGCCAGCAATTTTCTCGGGATTGCATAGTTTATATTGGAGTTCAGAAACTTAAAAGCGATGTTTATTAATTAGAATTCAATTGTTCTCAAAAATCTCCAATTTATTATTCAAATAAAGTTTACAGTGTGATGGTAGACCCTTACCCACAAAATGTACTCAACCTGAGGATTGTCATAATAAATGTGAGGATAATTTTATGCAAAATATAAAGCTTTACATTTTCGACGGACAGATTTTTGTGTACAATTAAAAGTACTTGCAAAAACCAAATCTCGATAAACTCGCCTGACTGAAATTTATTCTACTTCATTACGAACTAATTCGAGCGATTGGGAGATATTCCGACACGACATAGTGCTCCGTGAAATGTATGCCTCACTTTTTCTTAGAATCTCCACACTTTGCTACAGGGTGGCATATAGTAATGAATAACCATGTGCATATTTACTTTAGTAGGTGGAATTGATTAATTTCTACATGGTTGATATTTAGAAGTTCGCCAGTTGACTGAAGTATATAGAAATTGAAAGCAACATGCACTATTCTTCAGAATGTCTGAAACAACTGCTACAGGTAACCTCATATCATTTCACTAGGTGATGGGCTTGATTCGTCAGGCAGAGATTTTGGTGGCGCTACTAATTTTTGTTCCCCCAAAAATAACTTTGAAAATAATGACATAAATATAATATAATGACAATAAAAATAACTAAAATACTTTTCCCCAAATGTAACTCTAACTTCGAATTTTTTCTACCCCAAAAAGTAGTACCTTAATTCCTCCATAAAAATGTAACTCCGTCCGCAATTTGCGGTCAGATTTACATTTTCTGGGGACGATACTACTTTTCGGGGTAGAAGCCAGTCGAGGGTAAAGTTAAATTTCTTGGGGAGAAGTAATTATTTTAGGGAGAAAAAACATTGAACCTTTTAGTGGTGGTTGCTCTAAGGAGGATTATCCCCGCTGAAATTTCTTTCTTCTGGACTCAAGCGTAACGAATTGCACGACGACGATTCGTTTCACCACACCTGGAAATAAGTTGTGAATTTATTTGTGTATTCATTTTAAATAATGGCTAACTGTGAGAAGCGCAAATCCTATGAAAGATTCGAGCGTTACTCCTTTAAATAAAGTCTTATGCACTTTTACTGATGTTAGATTTAAGTTTACTTTTCTGGGATGCTGTGTTGAGACTACGCATTCAGACATATTGTAGGCGATATATTTATGATTTCGAAATTAGTTAGTCAATTGCTTTTATTACGGTCACAAAATTCAGCTTTCACTGTTGTCAGCAGTCGGACCCGGTGGTCAAATGGTCATAACCCTGGATTCGATCGTAGAACTTCAAAATAATGGAAAGAAAAAACTAACCTAGCGATATAGTGGATTCTCAAGTGTTCAAGTGCAATTCAAAAAATTTTATGTGATGTAAATGCTAAACCAAACGCCTAAACTTCATAATATTTTGGTCGCCGGACGGTAGTATTCAATTTAAAGTTTCAGGCTTCCTGGGGAGTAATTGTCAAACTTTGAAATCAAAAGAACTCTAGTTTGGACACAAAATTCGGAATCCCTAGCTTCCAAGGAGGCTAGTTTAATTTTTATACTCCCAAAAACTAAGCCGAGAACACTCACAAAAATGACCTAGTAAAGCCACGAAAGTGCGTAAGAGTGCTTAATATGGGATATGTTTTAGATGGTTAAAATGTACTAATTTAATTGCATATTCGGAGTGGTTAATGTGCTTTATTCTCAGCATTTTATTTCACGTGTAATTTCAAAATATTTATGCATAAATTGACTGCATGGATCCGTTCAAGTGAAAAGTGGTTTTCATGTGTCCTTCTCAAATAAAAAATGAGGAACTGAATATCTGTTCCCCCAGATCGACTTCAAATTGAAACCACCCCTACTGAAACTATTTATACTACCTCAAAAAAATAAGACAAAATTCGGATTTTCAGATGGACGGTAAAGTTATATAAGTCCAATATTTTCAGAATCTTATGTATTTTGAATTTGAATTAAACGTTTAGTTTAAAGATTTATGAATTGCGCCAACCGTTTCAAAATTCTCTTGGAAGCATGTATTTTTACAAAATTATTTCCTGGAACTGCTCATTCAGTGAAAATCGTCCAGCTGAGGACCTGTTGTTCAGTTCTTTTAGAATAAACTGCTGTACGGACTAGGACCATGAAATTGTCAAGATATTTCTTCTCTTCCACTGCCCTTCAAGGTGACTCTGCCCTTATTTGTTCAATTCTCGCCAGGTTGTCCTGGCCAGGGAAGTCCGGGTAATAACCTAATACATAATTAAAATATAAATAAAATATAGACATTTCATTTGTCTTCTTCAGAAAAATTAGTTTTTTCAATAGTGCATTGTATGGTATAAGTCAAAAATATTAATTTAACCAGGGTTTTTGCATAAGTTAATCGGGGTGAAGTCGCATTTAACGCAATATTTTTATGTGCATAACATGTAAGGGTGTAAAATTAGCGGTGTTCATTAATAAAAAGTTGGTTCAACACGAACTCTATCTTGTCCCGAATTGAGTAAAGACTTTAGCAACTGATTTGTTGTGTTTTGACAATTCAATTCAATCAATATTCCCCGTTGCTATCCAGCTCTCGCTACTCGGAACATTTTCAATACCGGAACTATACCACAAGTCATACAACGGTGCGGAGTTAATCCGAAACCGAAACCGAAAACGACTGTCGAAACTGAAAGCATTGATAATGGTAATTATTGAAATAATCATTTTAATTAAAATTTACACCTTAACCTTGCGTTGTGGTAAGGTAATGCAGAATAATTCGAGTAATAGTAATGGGCGACACATGGCCTGCTCATTTTAGACAGATGGTCGCCTGGGGAAGATGTTCTTCTTCACGTTTTAATTGAAAAATTGTGACGTTACTATTCATTATTTTGAACGTTATATAGAAATGCTATTTATAGTACTACTTAGATATCTGAGTTTCAAAAAAATGGGATAATGTTTTAAATTATTGACAAAAATTTCAAACTGACTGCTTAGACTATTTTTTGAGTCCCAATAAATTGAGAAATCTGAGTTATTCTCATCGTCGTGCACACATACAAATATTGTGTTATAATTTTCCAGCTGCTGTCCAGAATTCGCCCAGGAGCTGGAGATGGAAAATCTACCGGAATGGCTCCCCCTCCGTCAGATCATTCACAAAAATTCCCAAAATTGCAAGATTTTCTAGACAGAAGAGATTTTGTCGGTGCGTTGACGTTGTTGGAGGTGAGGCTTTTACTTATGTCTAACAATAAAATATAGAATCCGTCTATTCATATATGTATTATGTGGTTGTAGTGCATATTTAAATTTGTACATGTATAATTTTATCGACATTCACCGAAAGCCAATTATGCAAACATCTACACATTTTTCTTAAATTACTGTCTGATTGAGACAATTAATAATTTCAGTAATTATTAATATCTCCGAGTCAAAGAATTTGACATTCTAAGAGCTAATTAAAAACTTTGATGTGTTTTGTCTAATATTTAAGTATTCTATTAATTTCAGATTATTCTGAGGTACTCTTGGAATAGTATTTTATAAAATCTGATTCTCCTTAGTTTCCAACCAACCTCAATGCAAAAGTCACTTAGAATTATCAATTTCTTTGATCTAACAATAAATTGGGTAAACTAGTTTCCCGGCCTTCCAACATGACTCATACCAAACCCAGATGTTTAGTGCCTTTATTTTTATAAGTTCCAGGATAAAATAAATGCGTTAGTCTGTTTTTTATTACTACTGTGTCTATTAGGAAATGTATTTCCATTACGTACATGCTACAAATATTACGCGCCCTTAATTGACATGCGCCACAAGTCAAACATTTGCGTACTTTTCGTGAGGAATGGGTTGGTCTTCCGTTTAGTTTAATTTAGGAACGGTTCTTATAGAGTAGAGGAAGATCTCCTTTATTTTTCAGTTGAATAAATATTTTTGTTTATAAAAAGAAATCTCCTTAGAAGGCAAGCATCATGCATTGCTTGCTAAAGGAATCGAACCCTTAGTATAAGAAGTACGGAGAGATAATTGTTCCATTGGTTCCAAATGTTGATGGGGCCTACCAATTAGAAAGTAGAATCGGGAGGTGGTAGTTTGAGAGGTGAAATGTAGATGCTTCATTTCATACAATCAGCTACAACGTCAACTCATTTGAATATTAAATGCAGTAAATATATTAAATAAATATTAGAATCTTTCGGCCAAACAAATAGTCAGCTTGTCTTGGTCTCATAATATGGAGTAACTATTCAATAGATTTGACACCAAAAAATAAAACAGTCGAATCAATTATCAACATAGCAATTGCGTTGAATCAAAATATCAGATTATCAAAACCAACGAACTTTAAGTTGTTGTTCCCATTGCACTTTAGTGAAGAGAAAATACAGAAATCTTAATTCACGTCTGTTGAGCACGGTCAAATTCTAGGCTACTTTATCTCTACCTGATCAGAATCGCTCACAATTTTAACAAATAATACGATAAAATAACATATCAACGACATAGTTTTAGTTGCGTTAACTTTGCGCTTCATTTTCTATATCGCTTTTGTAAAATTAAAAATTTAATCGAAACTAATATTTTAATTCGACACTTTTAGTTTCGACGTTATTGGTTTCGACTATTTCCGGTGATATTACCAAATTCTCTGCACAACGATAGACGAGTATTAAAATTATAACTCAAACACAATGCTGTTGAAAAATTATTGAACAATCACACGCTATTGAAAAAACGGCTACTAGATAATTTACTACGTTTTAAAATTCTACGCGAAATAATTCCGAAGATATTGCAAAGCTGGAAATTATAATGTCCGATTCTTCGCATGTAAAGCTGTTGCCTGACTTGAGAGTGCCTCATAGCTCAAGTTTAACATAATGTCGGTTGTGCAAATAGTGAGTACTATATGTGTCAAGGCTTGGAATGTAGAACAATCAATTTGTATACCATCATAGCATATATGTCAATATTCTTCAAATAGGCGCTATCTTAAAATTCCATGCAAAATCGGTACTGATCGCCTAGTCAGAATACCATATCTGCCGTATAGCGAACAAATTGATCAAATTATTCGCGTGCATTATATGGAATTTGTGTGATTCCATTTCAAAAAGAGCCATACTAAAAAATATGTTTGTATGCTTTGGAATATCACGGAAATAAAGAAACCATGTAAAATCAAATCTAACCCCATCAATATTTTATGAAATTTTTCTTCACAGTTCCAAAGAAGTATTGGAACACAGAATTCACCAACTTTGATCGCCTATTGCGCATTCCACCTTGGCGATTACAAAAAAGCATTGGATGAATACCAGGCAGCTGTCAAATCAGAAATGAAATCTGGGCATGATGTGAATTATCTTAACCTTGCTTGTTGCTACTTTTCACTCGGGATGTACAAAGAAGCTCAAGAAGTGGCTGAGAAAGGACCTGAAGGAGATCTCAAAATAAGAATATTATTCCATTTAGCTGAGAAACTTGAAGACGAAGATAATCTTCTTCAACTTCATCGGAAACTGGAAGATACTTTGGAAAATCAGTTATCTCTAGCTTCAGTTCATTACTTGAGAGGGGATTTCCAGAGCTCCATCGATATTTACAAAAGACTTCTCTTGGATAATAGGTAAGTTAAGTTCATGCTGGTCCTTATTCCTTATGCAACTGTTAGTTAAGGATTTAGCTGCTTGACGAATATTTGACCGGATATCCGACAACACATCTGTTTGTATCAGGCATACTGTCCGATTATCCGATTTGATCGAATTATTCTTCACTCGTGATGATGTTTAAACGTTTTGTAGACCGATGTCGGCTTACACGATAAACTAAATTCAGCAAGGTCAACATTTTGAAAATCAACTTAAAAATTTGGAAATATTAACTTTCTACATTTTTACAGAGAATTTTTAGCTCTCAACGTTTATGTCGCACTCTGCTATCATCGTTTACAATATTTTGACGTATCCCAAGAAGTTCTGGCGGTCTATCTACAATCATTTGCAGACTCAGCCATTGCCCTGAACCTGAGATCCTGCAACACATTTCATCTTTACACTGGAACTGCAGCTGAAAAAGAACTCAAACCGTTATTGAATATAATGGTATATTCCACCGCTTTCAATTTTTTGAATTACCTGTAAACTTTAGGTAAAATATTATTTATGTATTATTTTGCAGCACCAAGATGAACAAACGAAGCATGGGTCATTTTCAAATGCTTATGACTTAATTCGACACAATTTGGTTGTTTTCCGGTCAGGAGAGGGTGCTTTGCAAGTATTTCCTAAATTAGTCGACGTTATACCTGAGGCTAGACGAAATCTGATAATTTATTATCTTCATCAGGTCAGTAAGAACTATAGGCCTAGATTTCTGGTCCGAGGTTCGTGAAACCTGTCCCATGCGACCACCTGAAGTACATAAATTGTGCTCCTTCACTCTATCCAATTATCCTGCAAGTTCCGACCACCTCATTCACACGACCACATATTTCTTAGGTCTTTCTTTCTCTAAGACAGGTTTCACTGTACAGGACTGATTTAGTTGGGTTGGGGTTAGAGGGTCAATTTTTGTGGTGCACATTTCAGGAAGACGTTACCAGTGCCTATGCTCTTCTGAAGGACATCAAACCAAAATCAGTACCTGAATACATGCTGCACGCGGTCGTCAATGTGCTTCTATCACAGAAAAGTGGAAATGTAAGTACTATTATGATTAACGAGTTAAATAGCTGTGCTGGGCGATCGTCTCAGAACTAAGAAGTTTGCAAAAATTACTTACTGGTCTGCTTCCTTGTCTTCTTGGCGGAAATCTTTACGCTACAGACAGGAAAAATGCACGTCTGATCGATAGGTTTAAACATCTTGCATCATGTGCGCTACTAAACCAGTAATGGCGGAGATCAATAATGTACTTAAGGTGCAAGTGGTTACAATAGAGATGGCCGTTCAGGAGAGTGTGCAATAATATTACTACGTACTAAAATACAACTGTTGTTTTTATTATTTGACAGAGGGAATTAATGGCAGTAGCACAAAACTTTTACAGTCGAATTGGTTCAACTGAATCCGAGAATGACACTGTTTTTGGACGTCTTTGTATGGCTTCAGCACATTTCCTGAATGCAAATTTTGACCACTGTGCACTTTACATGAACTCGGTGCGAACTCACTATTACAATGATGATACGTTCAACTTTAATTTTGCCCAGGTAAATATTTGATACGCAGCATTTTCTTTTTCGGAGACGTTCGGGCTTTATATTAAAAGTATTGGAAACCAAATGTAATACAGCTTGTAGAACGGTAGTGGCTTATTAATTCAATCCGGCATTCTCTATAGGCCTTAGCGATGCAGAACCAGTTCGACGAAGCCGAAAAAGTTCTTACAATGATACAAAGTGAAAAGATCAGAAACGATTTGACTTACATTCAATGGATGACGAGATGTTGTAAGTAGAATTAATTAATAGATGAAATTTATTGCTTTACACAAAGTTAAATAGAGAAACATACGTAATAATGAAATATGTAACGAAGTAACTGAAACTCAACATGACCCACATCCAGATCTGCAAATTAGAAGCCTGTACTAATTAGAAGGTCCACATGTACATAATTCCTGTGCCCATAACGTTGAGTTTCCGTTGCTTAGTCTATCACAGAAGATTCGCATGTCATGAGCTGTCAAACGGAACCGTCACGTTAATGTCTAAACATCTCAAGTCTGTGGGGAAATATCGGCAAAAAATTATCGAGACTTGCACTCGGTTGAAATCTAAATTGATCGCCTTTTTAACATTAAAACCACGATTTATAAGACTAAATGAAAATGAAGTGAAAAAGATGGCCAATTTCTCACAAAATAAATATCGCCTGAATATCAGATTATCAGTGCCATATTTTGCAGAAAATTGATTTGAAATGGTATGTATCTAAATATATCGGAACTTGGATAACCACAAATCGACATTACTAACAAGGTTTACTCCGAAAAATTGGGAATATTCTTTAATTCTGAGCGGTTAATATCTATTTGAAAGACATATTAACGTTACATTAAAAATTATATGGATTTTATTTGTCAAATCTAGAATGTTTTACTAAAAAACGCCTCCTTACACTTAACGAATAAATTCAATTCTATGATTAGGATCGCATTCGAAATAATCAAATAAATGTACTGCGTCAAAGAAAACTGAATTATTATAAATTACTGACAAGCACTGTCACAAATTAATAAGTAGTCGGTGTAATTTAAGGTCAAACATCGCAGCAGACTTTTTCGAAACGGATTGGATTCAGTTGCATTCCATTCGGATGTGTACCCCTAGCAGTAGGAAAAACTAAAAGTGATGAGAAAGCTCTTTGAAATAAGCACCAGTAAGCAGGCATTGTTTGCCCAAGGGAATCTGAAGAAACCTGCTACTAGACAAATATTGAAGACCTAATACTAAGAATTATATTTACATATTTACCGTTCAGTAGTAGTGTGTAGTGTAGTGTGGTATTTCGCATGTTGTCCTTCTTTGATAGATAAATAAGTTTTTTTAGAACTAACTTTTGTAAATAGGAGTACCGTGTATTGATAACAGAAACCATTTGGATCTCGACGCAATCGTGATCCAAATGTAAATATTAGCAGTCGTGGGTCATCTGTTGTCCGAAGTTGTCTGGGATATTTAATTAGTACAGTAAAATGTTTATATAGAAAAAGTTGTACGCTTTGCTCCATTTGTAAATTCGTAAACTTTCGATTTTGATTTATTTTCAGTGATCATGAACAAAAAACCCATCATGGCTTGGGAAATGTATGAAAGAATGGATACAAGTCCGGAGTCTTTTGGACTTTTACAGGTAAACAAAATAATATACTCTGGTTCCTTGCAATTTTTAGCAATAAAATGCAATAATCATGAGTTAGTTAAGTGTTCAATCAAAAATACGACCGTACATGTTACGACGACTGCAAAATTGTACACCTCAAGACCTCTCACTGTGCCCCACGGTTTCCCGTCCGTTCTAATTTGTAGATACCGCTATTTCATTAAAACCTATTGGTGACTCCGACCTTCCCGGTTGACCCTTAAGAATTACTTATATTCTTGCAAAATTTTAGTCAATTCTTGTCCTCAAATTATACCCCTTGTTTTTGATAAAACTAGGATTTGTTGATTTAAATCTGCCGTGATCGTAATAACAAATTACAGAAATTATTTTTCTTTTAGCTAATTGCAAATGAGTGTTACCGGATGGGCCAGTTCTACTATGCTGCGAAAGCATTTGACATTTTAGAAAAATATGACCCCAGTCAAGAGAACTGGGAAGGCAAACGGGGTGCTTGCGTTGGAGTCTTTCAGCTCATTATTGCTGGCCAGGAGCCCAGGTACTATTTTATTATTTTTACTATAGTCGATATCATGATTGTTCTTGCTCATACATCTCAATTATATTCCTCGTAGGGAATCATTACCGGACATCATTACATTGCTGCGAAGGTCATCCAAGCAAAATGTGGAGAAAATTCTCAGTGTTATGAGAAAGTGGGCAAAGGACAACCGAATCAATCTTTAGTTTTTCTAATGTACGCGGAATTTCCTGATTTATTTTTCATTGAAAATCAAAAGTCAAAGCGATCTCACAATTTTTAACTTTACTTCCACCGGTAAAATATCACAATCCGCATTAATTTCATGATTACAATAATACTGACCCCTCAGAAATATTTCTATTTCACATAAACAGTCTCTCAAATCCTATTTAATTTATATGAATAAAATTGTATGCGATTTCTAAAATTTTATTTCGGAATTATTTCTGCTTTTCTCAAAGACGCTAGGACCACTCCAGCACCAAGTATACAAGCACCGATTCCCAGAAGTACCCATTTCCCGATTCCAACAATTTGAAAGATAAGTGTTAACGTTTGAAGCGTGTTCAAATTGTCTCCCTCTTGCAGTTCAGCCGTCTGAATTAAAGAATGTTAAAAAATTATATTCGTAATAAAGTAAGTACGACTAATGTGTCTGGGATGCAATTAAAACTAAATAATGTACGGGGATGAGAATTTACACAACTAACCTCTTCCACCCACACCAAAGGAAATAGAACAGTCTTGACTTTTTCAAATGAAGACATGTAGGAATACTGCTTCAACTTCATGCTGAATTGAAGACGTTTTGCAGTTCGAAGTAAAAGTCCTGTTCTCTGTAAAGAATTATCAAAAAGAAAAACAATAACAGTTAACATAGAAATTATAGCACCAGCACCACAAATTATAGCATAAGCACCAGGAAATTGTAATCATGGTTAACCATAAATACATTCGACTGTCGCATCGTATTAAAGAGATTTTTCTATTTGTCGTTGTTGTACTTACCGGTTCCAAATCCATAAATGTTTCATGTTTCTCTGCAACTGGGGAAAGACCGTCTATGGCAGAAATGAATTTCGAGTCAGCATTATGGAAATGTGGAGATGATGCATAAATCGGTGATTCTTCTCGACAAGTTGCGAGATTCATGACTCCACTTGAATCGCAAGAAGTAGTGTCATTTTTTGGTGCATCACAGAAGCATAAATTGTCTGAATTTATGTATGGAGATTGATTTAATTCCTTTGCTAAACTGAAGCGGTAGGCGGGTACGCCTTTATATGTTGTCTCGGAATTGAATGTCACGTACATTGATCTGTTAGGTTAATAAGATAAGAAAAATCACAACTCTTGTTTGCATGAGTTAATTAAGTTCCGATCTGACAACATATTTATCAGATAATTGTTAATTATTTGAAACAAAGTTTTCGATTCTGTCTTGTGCGTGAATATTGTCTAGCTCTATTATTGAGGAACGCAATTGAAAATGATGTACCTTGTACTTCATAAAGTATCTTATCAATTATCTGATGATTAGTTAATAATATCTGATCGTACAATTATACATGCACGCGCTAAGCAATTCACTGCAAAGTATAATCTAGCAGTTAAATCTCAGTTGGAGTCCTGAATATATTATCTATATATCTAGATTCTCCATAGTAATCACAAACGCTATAAATTATATGGCGTTTACTTACCGACACAAATCTGAAGCGAATAAGTACAATTTTGAAGCTTTTGTCAAAAATGGGCGAAACAAACTGCCATCCGTACCCTTGAGATCATTGCAACTGTCCTTCCACCATGTTAATTCACTGGCATTATTCCAAGAGACAATTTGTCCAAAATCCTCATAATTTGAAACCCCACTTTTGATCTCAAAAAGTCCTTCATCAGAACCGTTTTTCTAAAACCCAATAGTTTTTTATTTAGTTTGAGTTAATTTTATCAAATTCAGACTAGACGTATTTTTTTTAAATATTTTACATACTCCTTCGAAAAGCCCGAATCTTCCATTCGCAAATGCCTTCGGTAATTTGACTTTCCCAACAGCCGATTCAACAATAGGGTCTGCCAACAAGTCCAAGTATTTTTGAATAGAAAATCCATTAAACAATAATTCACTGACATTTTCAGTTCGAAAAAGTGTTTCTCCTTTTGTACTAATCAAGTCATCCAGGGTGGTCAATAAAAATTCGTCCTTCGTCAACTTATGACCAATCTCAACAAAACCCTACGATTATAAGATGAAATAGAAATCGAGATACTATTTCAACACATAGGGTGATTCATAACTTTTACACACCTAGAGCCGAACCCGGAAACTTCCAGAAAATGAAGTATAGATATATATGATATAGATATAAATCATTTTGTAGAGAGATCGTAAGGTAGCGTCAATCCAAACAGTATTTTTTATTTCGAATCAACAACCTCAAGAGTTTTTCCTGGCATTTTTTTTCAGTTTCCATCAAAATATTTAGTGATTTAACTCATTTTAAATATAGACATTGAATACAAAATTGAGAATAAGGTCTGGCTATATAGTTGGCTTTAAGGAAACGGGTAACTTGTTGTGAACCACCCTGCAAAATTTGTTAAAAAAGGATCGTTTCCTTTCGAACAACTTACCACGTAAACCATATTCAGGACAGTAATCAGATCGCTCTCATTTCCACCTGATTTCTCCTTGTCAAAAAAGTAAGTGATTGATTGCCGGTAACTTACTGTGTCTTTCTCCGGGTCAACTTTGAGATCAAATTTTTGCCGTTTCTCTCTGAATTTTTAGTTAAAAATGCATGATTCCTTGATGTTATTGTGATATTTATCAGAATATTTGTAAATATAAAAGTGATCAAATTACGTGTAAACGTAAGGCCCCATTTCTGTGACACGCGGCATCTTTCCTTCCTGAATTTCTGTTGGATTCGTTACATTATAAATGAAGAATTTGAGTTGAATTGGGACGGTAACATTTGCCCAAGCATTCCAGGTATCGCTCCCTTCGACGAGACGCACATTCTGAAAATTAAATAAAATTATACTTTCCAATATCCAATTATGCTGGATAGATTAATTCGGATGCCGTGACGGATTTATTTTTGTCATCGTGTTTTGATTTATTTTTAAACAGATCGGTCACATTTTCTGACAGACCGAGTGAAATTGAACGCGGACAAGGTTGTCTCCATGACTCTTTATACTTTCTATAATTATCGCACCTGTTCCAAAAAATGAATTCAGGGATACTTTTACTTGTTGGACGGTTGTCTTATATTTCAAACCCACGTGAATGCCATAATTTTTAAGCAATTAGAATTTAACTGGTAATGCACTAAGAAAACCGGTTGTCTTATATTTCAAACCCGCGTGAATGCAACATTTTTTAAGCAATTAGAATTTAACTGGTAATGCACTACCGAGCAAAGAAAATACTTTCACATATCGTCAGTCTTGCATGCGATTAAGTTATTTACACTTGGAAGATTTCTGTCGAGATATTTTGCTTAAATGTACTTCACTTCGTTCATTTAAAATTGATTAATGTATTCCCGTTTTCACAACGCATATTTTTAGTAGTTCAAAAATTTTAAATTGGCGTGTTCGGTGGGATTTTAGAACAAAAATTCCAATGAACGTGAAGAAAAATTTTAAGTCAAAATTTAACTCTACTTCGAATTCCCAAATAATTTCTGAAACCACTCAACATTAAAATGTACAATTTAATGTGTAACTATTTCTTTAGTGTGACATAGATAGTTTTCAGCATAAGGTACGGTTCAATAAAGAACAGTAACGATATTAAATACCTTGCTTAAATTATCTGAAAACTAATCAGTAGTATAAAAAGTTATCCTCGTTTAATTCAAATCATTATGTAGAATTTAGAAGAACATTTGGAAAATAATTGGGAAATTATTTTGTTTTTTCAGATGATTTTTTAACAAAAGAGAGAATTTTGTTGAAAATACTGAAATACGGGTTCACGGTAATTCTTGGGCTCTCGTATATAAAATACCGCCTAAAATAACCCCATAATTAAAATTTCCGAACTTACATTTTTGACTTGTGATTCAATTAATTTTGGAAATATCAGCCAAACGAATGAAATGACAAGGGCAAGAATGACAGATCCGGTTATAATCAGACACAGGTGAGGCACTTTCATTGTTATTGTGAAAATGTTGTATTAATAGAATCAGGTTTGTGCTTAAATTTCTAAACTACTGCTGATTTTGAGGAAGAACTTTTTTTATTATTGTTATGGGACGGAACAAATTGCCGGTATGCCGGAACAGTGTGTGAATCTGCTACACCTGCCCTTCAACGTTATTTAATAATTTAGACGATCTTAATTGGCTTCTGATCAAATAAGACTCTGACTGTTGATTGATATTTTCCTAAATTCTAATATGGATTAATGGACTAATAATATTCTGCATGGTCTTCCCAATTCATTCATTACGTCATTCATGATTCCAATTCCACTAGGCATCTTACTACAAAAAGGTACAAAGTACAACGTGCAATGTGCTCCAGCTGATACCCTACATTTGAGTCTTTTTGAAAACCTGTTTCTCCATGATTTGAGTTTCACTGACGTTTGACCGGTCAAGTAAAAACCCAAACTTAAAATGTGCTTGTTAACAATGTTTAACTAATTGTAACTGATATGAAAGTATTACCCAAAAGTTAATAACTTAGTAAGAACAGTTGGTTATAAACCCTAGAATGCTTCCCTTGTCAGTTTAATGCAATGTAAAGTGTTGTACGTGGACGAGGAATAGCATTCGAATGCGAAATTCAGTACGGGTTTCAGTACCATGAATGTGAATTTATTTTATGTCAAGTATCGTTCGTAGTGAAGAATATGAGAATCTCATAATTTCTGTTTATTGCCAAAATTTACTTTTCAGTGGTAATCTTACTAAAGCGTCTACTGGAGAGGTCAAAGTGACAGCATTTAATGTGTCAGGTCGGCACCGTCGGAACACGATAAGTAGATTTTAACTAACTAGAAAGATACCATTCGCAATCGTGCAATTCTTTGAATGAAATCCAGCAATTATTTTAGTGTCCTGTAGTTTGATAGTCCCCACGGAAGTTTGTAGTCGTTTTTGATGATGCGCTATCATTCAAGTTCAACTTGAGGTTATTGAAGATAAGTATATTGTAAAACCTATTCGAATCAACGGACAAACCAATTAAAATATCAAGGTTTAACCTACAAGTGTCCGGTTTCACTATTCAAGAATTCAATGATCCTGTAATTTTAGTGCAACGCTATAATTCTTGAAGAACTTCGGTATGCATATTCTACTTAACTTTACTAATGCACCAATGTAGGTACTATGTAATGTTTGGTTTGCACTGAGAGATCAATTTAATTGACATGTTATACGATGGCGAATACTACCTTTGATGTTTGATAATACACTTGCTCAGGTTGCGCTAATTTATATTTATTTAGAAAAAAGTGTAAATTTCACATCCAAATACTCTCCCTTGTACAACTTACAAAAAAAATTGTACATTCGGAAGGTTTTTGTTTCCCCAGTAAGTCTGAGAATAAGAAGGCGTGCTTTGTGTTCTGTGTAAATGTTTCCATTAGATCTGAGATGGATAAAGTCCTTCAGATAAACCCACAAAAACTTAGAAAACAAAAAAAGCCTATATAGATAGCATTCCTACGCTTGAACGAGGTTCGGCCGGTATTCAAAATTTCTTATTTCTTATTCACAAAACGCTGGATGAAGATAACAGAAATGTTTATTATACGAAGTAAGAGAAGTCAATTAAAGAAGCAAAAAATGAATTCGTGCATGGTCTCTTGAAAAATTCATGCCGTGTAAACATGTATGTATTAGGGAATTTCAATTCCCTAGTATGTATTGTCTTCTAAACTGGAGACGATTTGAATAATCGCAATTTTTTCTCACTGAATTTTACTCATGTCATTCTCCGTCGCTAAATTACAATACAATAAAACCAATAATTAAAAAAACATGTTCATTTAATCGTTGGTAGCAAATTAAGAGAAGAAAGATAGGTCAATCATAAACTGTGACTGCAGAGTTTTTAACTTGTGATTTATGGGTAATACTTAAAAGTAAAAATGTTAATCCTTTTCTTTATAATTCATTAGTTACATCATATTCACGTGGTTGGTGCAAATCCTATCAATTGTGTCAGCAAATTCGAAATAATTAAAGGCACGTGAAGTTGGACCTGATTAATATTGATCATCGAACTATTATTACAGGTCTGGGAATATTATCAATCTCGCAATGGACCAGCAGTATCATTTATCCTAGCCGACAGCTATGGCTAATATAATTCCTGCTAGGACATGAGTATTGGGCTGTCGATAATATTCGTATGAGCCTAGGCCCTAAGTACGTGAGTACTGCACGACCGTAGGATATTACGGCATAATGTATCACAAATTCTTAAAACATTTGAAACTTCGTTTTTTCATTCGTCACACGTCAAAAACTTCTGAAATATCCTGAGACTAGCATTCTTTCTCTTATATATCTGAATTAATATATTCGTATCTATTGCTTATTGATTAAATTAAATTTTGGCATCAAGAAATGTCGATATTTTTATGAGTTTTGCTTTTGACGATATTTCTGTTTCGTTACTGTTTGATAATAATTTGTAAAAAAAAAAGTATTCACACATTTTCTGGGGCTGACTTAAAATTATTATCAAAAGCGAAAAATCTGGAAGAGAAAATCGGAGGCGTTGACTGTTCCTGAACAGTCAACTAAACGACTTTCTGCACAAAGTTTAGCCCTTCCATTTTCTAGCGACAATTTCCGCAGAAATCTCGGTTTGGACTTTTCATTTTGACAATATTTTCAATTTTTCAAGGCTCATGTTGGGAGAGTTTTGAGTGACATTCTTAAAGCTTTTTCTCGTTCAATTTTAACCATTTTGGTCGGGAGAACTTGTGTTTCTAAGAGATTATTTGACATGAGTCCGCGTTCGACGATTCAATCGGGTGAATTTCTGTGATTTCTGACGAATTTGTCGTTTCGTTCTCGATTTACCAAATGTTGAGAAGATCCTCAAGACAATATTTGTCCACTTTCTGAGCGATTTTTGAAGACAATTCTTTTTGACCCATTTTGACAACTCTTGTGGATTTGGACTATTTTCAAACACAAGTTTGACCAACACCGTCTGAAACGGTGTTATTAATTTGTAAATTTGGAATTTGGTAAGGTTTTGGCAGATGATGGATGTTAGGATACGTCATCGGGTTCATCGGTCTCGCATTCACAAGGCCCGTCAAAGGAACACAAAGATCTGGCACGAAGTTTTTGAATGGGCGAATACACATCTAAACTGCCATAATTCCCATTTAATGACCGACGATTATTCTGAAAAATTGAATTCGTGGACGGCTTTCTGGATTGCATCTGAACCTACTGGTCCACACTGACCTGCGTTTGGATAGTTTGATAAAAAGAAATAAGAATAAATAGAAGATAAATAGAAATAAGACGGAGTTTGGAATCGTTTCGCTAGTACCTGGTACCTGTCAGATTAAAAATTAGGAAAACCAGATCAATGGCTTCCTAGGTTCTGATGTAACATCCTTATAAATCATTAATATTAGGTGCGGAAGAAAGTCCTCTGTGTGTTTGAAAGAAATGAGCATCCAAGCACATCCATTTCCATTTCAATATGCGATCGTTTTTATTCTATTTTTCACACTAACTTTTTCAAGTCTTATTCACAATTTCGTACAGCACTCTTTACAAATACAGCCGAATACCCGTTTAATATTTTCTTCATCTGGAGCATTTGTCACGTTAACTCTGGACAAAGTGAAACCGAACCACTGTCGGGAACAGATTTCTCCTTTGTCTTGCGCGAAAATCTGGTAAATAATAAATTCGTCCAAAAACTCAATTGCAACAAATGTTGCACAGTTAGGATGTCCCACTTTTGCCAACGTGGTCATAATTCTTACCAAATGTTAACATTTGAATGGTCATTCACCTTCTAGTTCTGCCATGGTATGAAAATTGAAAATATTCCATTAAATTTCAATGTACAGTGCAGATAACCAACTGATAATCCCGCACCCAACACCAAAACTATTATTTAATGTTTTATATGTGAATGAATTTTTATTCTCTGAACAGATATCCAAGCTTGAGAATCTGGATTCAAGTACAGGGTGGTTCATAACCGTTGGCTCCTCTCCTATAACCCAACTAGGTGAAGTTGAGAAAGTCGCGATATGCATTCTGTATAGAGGGTTTTAGGTAACTATTTCCTAAGAGTATAGAATCTTGCCCCTCTGATATTCGATACTCTTAGACTATTTCGCTTTAAAATCCTATTCGTGCAGCCGCGCTCACTAATGTTCGTAATTAAAAATCGGCATGAAAAAAGTTCTCTTAAATATCTGGGTTTTGAACAGCTTATCGATTGAAAACACGCCAAAAATCCGCCGATGCTATCCTTTGTTGCTATACCATATGTCACAAAAATAGGTTCCCCCTAATTATGTCTCCCATATAAAAGCACACAATCAAAGTGTGTTACTCAATTCCGGGACTTGGCATTTTCATAATATTGTAAAATTCCAATACCCCCGGTTTAACTATTTAATTCTATAAATTCTTCATACTCTGGGTTTCAATTGTTTAGACATTTTTCAGTAGTTTTAAAGAAATTATGAAATTGAACTCAAAATGTTTGATCATAATTTTCATAATGAAATATTATTGAATTCAAACTCCACCATCGCAAAAACTGTTGTCGTCAACTAACCAGGAATTTGTGCGAATTAATCATTGATATTCTACATGAACTGCTTAATTGTTATTATACGAATGAAATAATTCTTTTGCAGAGATGGTGTTCAAACGATTTGGATTCTTGTAGTGCATAATTTCGATATTTATCTCCAATAATATCTAGATCTGTAATGCTATAAAGTTTTCCTATCCTAGACCCAGACTGTATTCCAACATTCAATTGTTCAAGAATTTTGAAAAAAAGTTATGAAAATGGAAATATTCCGTGAGAATCGAATCAACTTACAATTCTCAGCAGTTCAAGGAAAACCGAAAATATTCTACGAAAATTACGTCCACCATAACACAGGCTTAGACGGCCCAGATGAAAACTAAAAAATACAATTTTTTTTAGAATTACCAGTTTGTAAGAATGGAATAAATGAATAATATGCAAATGAAATTGAACTTCTTTAGAATATTTTGCTCTTATCGTAGCCACTGTTTTGTAACACTTACCAATTTTCAAAGAAAAATTCCAAATTTCCATTTTTTTCCCCAAAATTCGGCGTACCGACGGTTGATTGGGGACACACAGCACCATCTTCGTCTCTTCACTCACAGAAAGTCAGAACTAAACGATTGGACGCGCGAAGATTAATATTCTCAAGAGTGACATCAAAACAAAACATTCAAATTATTTCTTAAAGTTTCAGATTTTCATTTCCGATTTTGAAAGTGTGATTTTTTAAATATGGGGAAGAAGGACAAACTTAAAAAGCGTCTGCGTCATCGATTTGACCCGAATCCAAATCCAAGAGCTTGGACACCTGTTCGGTAATTAATTTAATTGATTTGCATATTATTCATTTATTCAAGTTTCTGATCAATTCTGATGTATTTGCTCACAGTTTCTGATCATTTTCATAGTTTGTCACATTCACTGATTACTCTAGAAAAGAACTGGGATTTGAGTGACAGTTTTTGTTTCCAAGCAAGTTGGGTTTGGGTGCAGGTTTTGGCTATACGGGCTATATTAATTTTCTTCACATTATGTTTTATTTAGTTGGATTGGACATTGGACTTCATTAGTCTGATCAATCAGTAAAGACAGATTTTATGCACATGAGCTAATTGATTGTCTGTCGTTCCAGACACACTACTTAGAACGTTCAAATTGTTGAATACGTTCGGTTAGAAAAGTTACCGCGCGTCACTTTCTCTGGAATTTTATTTCTTTAACAACTGCGCTTAATTATCATTTTAGACAGCAACCTTTTTTTCTAAAGGTACCTCAGGATCCTCTAAGAAAACTTGTTCAAATCTGTCTGACTGGAGGCATATTCAATTATTCATTATTTTTACCCTAGACTTTGAGCAATTTTTCAAATCTAATTAAGATTTCTATAGTATAGTTGTGATTGAATTAAAGTCGTATGGTTTAGCGGTTGGCGGTGATAAGAAGAATAGTATTTTAAATTCTACTTCATAATTGTTTTGGTTTTGGTTAATTCAGTGGCAAGGATGCTCTTTACCACACGTCATATCAAAAACAATTCCCGGGGACATCTGGTCCAAAATGGTATTCCACAGTTTCACAGCGATTCAACAGAGTGGATTTATTTAAAGAGGAATTTTCCTACATGCCCAAGAGATTCAAGGTAAATAAGAAACTGAGACGCTGTTCTACACTTCAATCAAATATTGACAGAGCAATTGGTGGCTATCAACGGGAACAAAAATTATCAGTTAGTATTGAAGAACTCAAGAAACAGATGCAAACGGTGGTAAGCCTTTCAAATTAAACTTTAACAGAAATGATTACATTGTGAAGATTTTATATGATTCTCCGGTTAACAAGAAATCCACTTTTGATGCGAAAATCAAATCTCAGAAATCAACCTGAACTTAAATGATCTGAGCACAGAGCAGATATGCGTTGGCGGATAAATATTTAGTTTAGTTCAGAGCTAGATAAGTTTTTGAATCCTTACATTGAAGACATGTTGAATTCGAATGCGATTGACTGAACCTTTAGAAAAGTATAATGCACTGAAAAGTTAGTGATGAAATATCAGGAAATAATTTTGTCCGCTGACATTTCGGTCACATTCGTTATCAGCACACGGGTTGTATATGTATTTAATTTTAATTAAAATTACAAGTTCTGTAAAACACTGGGAATGGTTTTCGAGTGGACTTGATTTAAATGTGGTTTCCTTTTATAGTCACTTCCAATCAAGACCTGTGGAGTCGACGAAAAATTCCAAGAAACTGGCACCAGTGCCGGCTGTCTATTTGGGATCAAGGTCGAATATAAGGTAATCGTAATCTAGTAAATATTTTTACAGCGTTATTAATTGATTCATAATTTTGAAATTTTGTTTCGTTTTTATTCGTTTATCCGTTATTTTATTTACATATTTTTTTGTCCCTACAGGGTGAAACTGCTGAGGACACGAACAGGAATGGAGACCAAGGATGTTCTTCAGAAAAGTTAGAGGTGATGAACAAGCAGATTCAGAGTTTAGAGGTGCGTAGAAATTACAAATTGGAACTCTGTTTGTTTCGCTACTTATAATTTTGAATGGATAGAAGTATAAATTATAGAGCTTTTAATTTTTGATCATTAACAATTGACGAATGTAAAAGACACCTACTCTTGTCTTAACTTTTGTGGATTGGCACTTTTCAAATTTTATAAGAAGTTAGTCTTTTTATATTTTTGACGGGTTGTTAAATAAGTTTATTCCGAGTCGGGATTGATTTCGGACTTTAATATTGTATTCATTTTGAACAGACTGAATTGAGATACTTGAGGCAATGTCGAATTCCGTATTTGTCAAGAATGTATGAACTGAAGGCAGCGACCGGAGATTCGATTTCGTTGCCCGTAAAAATATGTGGATTCGTTACAGCAGAGGAAGATATTTATGACATTTTATTTGCACTTGTTCGGGAAAAATTTTTACCGGAAAGGAAGCAATTCATCGTCAATTATGGCACACCGACCTACGCTCTACGCACCGCGTTCGATGGAATCAATGCACTAGATACTGACAAATGGCTCTGCGAATTGGTAATAACTAGTATTAGTAGATATTCCATTTATGATCATATCTGAAATATTTCTTGGATAAGATGATTACACGAAGCGATCAATCTTACACGAAATTCTGAGATCAGATAGTCAGTTATCAGACTTTATTATTAGCATACATATTTTAGTTCACGTGATGTTCATTCGAACTTCGAATCACCAGATAGCTGAATTTCTGAATCACGTGATGCGGAACTTCCTTATGATTTGATCCGAACCTAATTAGCTTTTCTGATCTCATTGAGACATTTTTATCCTTCTTGAGGAAATTTTTTTAAGAAATCTTGTTTGTTTAGATTGAGTACAGCAAAGAGGATCATGCTCCTAGAGTTCTTGAAGAATTCAACAAAGGCGAGCTTAGAGGAATTTTTTTGCCATTGGACAGAGGATTTTTGGGTGGCGAAATTCACGGGACAATGGCCAACACAGGATACATAATCAATTTCTTCACAATGCCCTTGATTCAAACACGATCGACGATGAATACTGAACGTATTAGAGCATATTGGGAAAGGTCAGTTTGTTTAATTTTCAGTCCTTAGTACACCGTGTCGGCTACCGATTACCAATCTGTCCCAGGCTGCCGGGTTCTGGCGACAACGATGGGCTCGTGTAGTACACAGATGGTATAACTTTTTAAAGAACGGTGTATAAAAATAACGTAGCTTACAATCCGACGGCACAAGGTTCTCTTAGCTAGGTAGATGGTCACAGGATCATGGGGTAGGGTAGTCTTCGGCTGTGACCATCTCCACACACTGATTTGCAGGGTTCGCAAAAATCGCGATTTCTAAATAATCAAAAAAATCCGATTTTTTCGATTATAATCCGATTTTTTTGATTATAATCGATTTTTCATGATTCATGACGAGAATTG